>PVHT020000118.1:368164-402097 GCA_004024745.2 Catagonus wagneri
TTGTCTTTTTGCCTTTATCTAGAGCCACACCTGCGGCATATGGAGGTTCCCAGGCTAGGGGTCTAACAGGAGCTGTAGCTGCCGGCCTAAGCCACAGCCACAGCAACGCGGGATCCGAGCCGCGTCTGTGACCTACACCACAGCTCACGGCAATGCCGGATCCTTAACCCACTGAGCAAGGCCAGGGATTGAACCCGCAACCTCGTGGTTCTTTGTCGGATTCGTTAACCACTGAGCCACGAAGGGAACTCCCTTCGTGCCATCACTTTCACCATTTCTCCTACCATCACCATCACTGCTATTAAATGTCTACTTCCACTAATCTCCAGATGCCACCATCATCACCCCCAACACCTGCACCACTCCTGCCTTTACAATCACTGCTAACATAAATCCCAGTGTTTCTCAAAGAATGGCTCATTACCACCTGATTCAGAATCCTCTTATTAAAGTTATGGCACACTTCTAAACTTATTAAACCTAAAATCTGTGCACCTTGTCCAGAAAACCACATTTAAACAAGCTCCCTTTGATTTTTAAAGAGCTAAAAGAGAAATATTACTAAATTTGGGGGCATGGGTCTCCAGTGAACCTAGGCACCTCATTTATAAACTGGGATTCCTTAAGTTTCAGTCAAGGTCTCTCCTGGGTGTTTACTGAGCATTAAGGTCCATGGAGCATTAAAAAAAAAAAAAAAAGGACAGTTCTTAGGTACTAATGCATCATGAAAATTAGAGCAAAACTGAATGTATGAATAAAAGTGAAACTGTATCCAGACCAAGTGCTTATGCATCGTGGGCGGGTGTAACTGAACTCCATCTCTCTGGCTCCGAGATCCCTCACCTGTAAAATAAGGAAATGCTCAAAGTCACACGGTTGCTAACGGCAGAGCCAGGATGAGAAACCGTTGTCTTCCAGCTCTCAGTCTGGTTTGGTTGGTTTTCCGAGGAGCTGGTCCCGGAGAAGGGAGGCAGAGGGAGACAACAGCAAAAAACGATGGATTTGGGACCAGCTGTGACTCAGCTCACGGATGAGATTGAGTCCCTGGAACATTATGGGAGGTAATGAGGTGTGGCCAGGGAGAAAACACAGAGAGGAGAGATTTTCTCTGGCCACTTTTGATTTCTCTCTCCCATTTCCGCTTGCCTTTTCACTCAGCCCACCCTTCAGTCTCTCCCCTCTTCTATCCAGTGTCTACAGGCTCCTTGCCTCCGGGTCCGCCCTCCTGTCCAGACCTGCCGTGATCGCCTCTCTCACGCCGGTCACGTCTCTGCCGCTCCTCCTCGCTGGACCCCTCCAGCAACACTGGACCCCGTGCCATATTCCAGGATCACATCCGGAGCCCCTCCGATCTTAGGGCCTTAGCTTTCCCTGCTTTTTCAGCCCACACTGCTGCCATTTCTCCCTCTTGCTGCCTTCCAGTCTTTGTTCAAATGCCAGCTTATTAAGAAGCTCTTTCCTGAGAGACCTGTGTAAACGCATCATGCCTCACTCTGGCCCTCACCGTCCCTCTCCCCTGCCTTATTTGTCACTGTTCGATGTATCATGTAAGACTTGGTGGTCTGTTTCACTTTCTTCTCACCAGAATGCAATTTTTTTTTTTTGCTTTTTAGGGCCGCACCCATGGCATATGGAGGTTCCCAGGCCAGGGGTCTAATCGGAGCTGTAGCCGCCGGCCTACACCACAGCCACAGCAACGCCAGATCTGAGCCCCGTCTGCGACCTACACGATAGCTCACTGCAACGCCGGATCCTTAACCCACTGAGCAAGGCCAGGGATCCAAACTGCAACCTCATGGATGATAGTCGGGTTTGTTATGGCTGAGCCATGACGGGAACTCCCAGAATGTAATTTTTTAAGTACATTTTTTATTTGTAAGATTTTTTTTTCTATTAGAGTTGACTTACAATGTTCTGTCAATTTCTGCTGTATAGCAAAGTGACCCAGTCATGAATATAAATATACATTCTTTTTCTCATGTTATCTTCCATCATGTTCCATCACAAGTGACTGGATATAGTTCCCTGTGCTCTACAGCAGGATCTCACTGCTTATCCACTCCAAATGCAATAGTTTGCATCTACGAACCCAAGACTCCCAGTCCCTCCCCCTCCCTCCCCCTTCCCCTCGGCAACCACAAGTCTGTTCTCCAAGTCCGTGAGTTTGTTTCTTTTCTGTAGACAGGTTCATTTGAGCTGTATATTAGATTCCAGATACAAGTGATATCATATGGTATGTGCCTTTCTCTTTCTGAATGTAATTTATTTTTCTTTTTTTGCTTTTTAGGGCCGCATCTGCGGCATGTGGAGGTTCCCAGGCTAGGGATCAAATCAGAACTGCACTCCCAGCCTATGCCACAGTCACAGCCACTCAGAATCTGAGCCACGTCTGCAACCTACACCACAGTTCATGGCAATGCTGGAGCCTTAACCCGGTGAGCAAGGCCAGGGATCGAAGCTGCCTCCTCATGGATACTAGTCAGGTTCATTACCGCTGAGCCACGATGGGAACTCCCAGGATGTACATTTTTGAGAGCAGGAAATTAATAGTGGTTTTGTTCAAACAGTGCCTGGCGCGTAGTAGGCATACAATAGGTATCCAAACAGAGGAATCACTCATGAATAAACAAATACTCCCCCACTCTGTTGGAAGGCTAAACTTTGCCAACACGGGTTAATACCTGTCAATACCCTTCTCTTTTCCAGGTGATGCATTTACATTTAATAGGGACTTTCAGGAGAAAATGTTCTCGTTCAAAGAACCACACCAGTGGTAGATACCGTTGTGTTGGTGCCTGTCCCCTGAAGTTGACATTTTGAAGCACATGCTCAACCACCCAGTGACTACCCTGCAATCGCTGTTCATCACGGAAAACTCAGCACCCCGTGTGGGGCCTGACACGTGGGAATTGTTCCATAAGGGCTTCTCGAACGCAACTGCATGGGAGCCTCTGTTTTGCCCACATGGAAAGCCTGCTTAGTTTAATAATTCAATCGTCACTTCCATTAGGCTTTCCAGTGGATCACTGCTAACCCTTTCGCTTACAAAACTGGAACCTCAGAGGCAGCCCAACAGCCAGGCGCACATTTAGGTCTCGCTTCTCTTTGTGCTGATGACTTTGTGATCTGTTATTGCAGTTTTGCTACATGTCGCAGGCAGTAATCTGATGGTTGCACAAAGAACCCAGGCTTACTTTAGAGAGTAAATAATTGCCTAAATTTATGGGTAGAATTAAGAAACTTGAAATCCCATCGTAGGTTTCGCTTCAGGCTCCCCTAGTAAGCTATTTCCCTAAGCAGGGTGGAAACAGTTGTGCCAAGCATTTGTACCTTAACTCGTCTTACAGCTCAAGGATTTAGTTTTTAATCAGTGCTAAATTTATCAGATCTTGCCTGGATTTGCAATAGAACAGCTGCCAAGCAAACTGTGAAGGAACAGAATGCGTCGATGTTCAGCTAAAACGAGCAAGGAAATCCTTCCTAATCAAAACCAACAGTCACTGTCAAAATGAGCACACCCTGACCGGCTGCTGCTGACAAATGCAATTCCCTACCCCCAAAGCTTCTGCAGAACACACTGGACACCTGTCCATGGGCAAATTTTAATCTGCGGCAAAGAATTTCTATTTTAAACGTATCTGAATTTCCATTTTAAACGTATTTGAAGTCACAAGTTTTACCCACTATAAAATCTTGTTTTCAGGATCTTGTTCATTTTACCATTTATCACATTTAATTAATATAATGTAATAACTGCTGGTTGAATAGTATCTATCTTTATTCCACGCAAGGTTGTTTTTTCCAAATTAAGCTAAAATATCATTAAGTGGTTTTTTCTCTTCTCTTCAGGGCCACACCCATGACATATGGAAGTTTCCAGGCCAGGGGTCAAATCGAACTGCAGCTGCCGGCCTACGCCACAGCCACAGCAACACCAGATCAGAGCTACGTCTGCGACCTACACCACAGCTCATGGCAACGCTAGATCCTTTAACCCACTGAGCGAGGCCAGGGATCGAACCCGCATCTTCATGGATACTAGTCAGGTTCGTTGACGCTGAGCCACAAGGAGAACTCCTTGTTATCACTTTCTGGATGAAGAACTCTGCTGACCCTATTTAAATTTTAAGCCCTCCAGTATTTTCTACTATCCTTTCCCTCCTTCTTGTCCTTCAGAGCACTCATCAGTGTCTAACGTCCTATTTCTTACTTATCTATATTCTTCTATATTCCACTTACCCACTCCTCTCAACTAAATGGGCACCTCTACAGGGTGGGGATTTTTGTTTGTTTTCTTTACTTAGAGCATGCCTGACCTAGCGAAGGTGCTCAATAACTATTTGTTGAATGCATGAAGCAGTGAATACAGGTGACAAAGGCTGGCTTCAGAGTCAGGCTAACTAAAGCTTCACGCTGCACGGACAGCATTCCCTCGGTAGAGGAGGTTGCTCTTGCTTGCTTTTGAGCTCAGCTGAATATCCCCAAAGCCCTCGAGAGCCAAGGGGATGTGCCTGGAGGCCTTGGGGAGGAGCATCTAGGCTCCATTCACAATTCCCTTCAACCCGAATAGCATCTCTGCTGTTAAAATTTTTATTTCTTTTTAAAATTTACGCATTAACTAATTAATTAGTTTCTAGGAGAGGTAAGATTTCATATAGGGAAAAAAGTATTCTACACTCTTAAATAGTCTGAGCTCCATCATCATCAATAGTTGGAAGAGAAACATCTCACTTTCGCTCTCACGGGGTTGGGCACTCGCGCTTTACCTTTTACAGCCGCGCGTCTGTCTTGTGGACGCTGTGGTCCAGGCCAGACCAGCGGCAGAAAGGGACTGGAAAAGCGGATCGCCTGGGGAAAGAAGAGAAAAAAGAGAGCCATGCTATGTTGCTTGCCAAGTGAGTTCCCATCTCTTTCACGGTGGATGCATAGGTAGCCACAAACCCATATCCCAAAAGAGCAGCCAACTAGCATCTCCTAAGTTTCAGTGCCCGTATTATGTGACGATTACCTGCTGTGGCTGTGGTGTAGACTGGCAGCTACAGCTCCAATTTGACCCCTAGCCTGGGAACTTCCATACGCCATGGGTGCGGTCCAAAAAGGCAGAAAACATAAAAAGAAAAAAGAAATTGTACCTAGGTAAGAGCTCTTATCACAGTTTATGGACTCTGACAAATTGGCCATGTAAACGGAGATCAAGGCCATTCTCATCTCCGTGACCATGCAGTGGAATTGAGAGAGAGTCTTATACTCAGACAATCTGGGTTGAAGTCCAAGCCTGTCCATTTTATAGCTGGGGGTCTTTGAGCAGAATATATTCTAGAAAAAGGTGAGGTGCTATAAAAGTACTTATTGGCAAGTTTATATTAAATAATGTATGCCCAGAAAGCGAACAATATAGATTCGTTGTTTTCCTCACTGTGACCTACTCATTATTCGCATCTTCAATGAGTGATCAAAGAGGAAAAGATACTCCTCATTGAAAACTTTTATAATCCTCGGCTTGGGACTTGACAATAATTTTTTGGGTATGATACCTAAAGCATTAGACGACAAAAGCAAAAATAAACAAGTGGGACTACATCAAACTGAAAAGCTCCTGCACAGCGAAAGAAACAATGAAGTGAAAAGACAACCTACTTAATGGGAAAAATATTTGCAAACTATATATCTGGTAACAGTGAATATCAAAAAATATTAAAAAATTCCCACAACTCAATAGCAGAAGTTTAAATAATCTAGTTTAAAAATGAGCAAAAGAACTGAATAGATATTTTTCCAAAGAAGCTACCCAAAGGGCCAAAAGGTACATGAAAAGATGCTCAATATCACTAGTCATTCGGGAAATGAAAAACAAAACCCCTATGAGTTATTCACCCTACACCTGTTAGGATTACCACCATCAAAAAGAGAAGAGTTAACAAATGCTGGGAAAGATGTGAAGAAAGGAAAACTTTGCACCGCTAGTGGGATCTTGAACTGGTACAGCTACACTGGCAAAGCATACGCAGGATCTTTTAAAAATTAAAAATAAAACTACCTCATGATACAGGAATTCCGCTTCTGGGAATATATCCAAAGGAAATAAAAATATTAACTGAAAAGATATCCGCAGCCCTGTGTTCATAGCAGCACTATTCACAATAGCCAGGACACAGAAGCAACCTAAGTGTTCATCAGCAGATGAGTGGATAAAGAAGCTGTGGGGTATATAAACAATGGAATATTATTTAGCCATATAAAACTAGGAATTCTCACTATTGGCAACAAGACAGATGGACCTTGAAGACATAATGCTAAGTAAAATAAGTTTTGTGAAAGACAAAAACTGTATGAACTCACTTATATGTGCAATCTTAAAAACAAAAAGCAAACAAAAAATGTAGAGACAGAGATCAGATTATCAAAGGCATGGGTGTAGGAGGGGAAGATTAAAGAAAGATGGTCTAAGGGACAAACTTCCAGTTAGAAGACAAATTACCGGGGATGCAATGTACAGCAGGTGACTGTAGTTAACGTGGATGTATGACATATATTAAAGTTGAAGGAGTTGTTCCTACTAGTTCTCACCATAAGGACAAAATCTTTTTCTTTTTGGCCTTCTCTCCCTCTCTCTCTCTCTCTCTCTCTCTCTCTCTCTCTCTCTCTCTCTCTTTTTTGGTCTTTTTATTATCATTATTATTATTATTTTCTCATTTGTCTTTTTAGGGCTACACCATGGTATATGTTGCTACTATGATTCTAAAATACATATGTGGGAGTTCCTGTTATTGAGCAAGGGAAACGAATCTGACTAGTATCCATGAGGATGCGGGTTCGATCCCTGGCCTTGCCAGTAGGTCAGGGATCCAGCGTTGCCCTGAGCTGTGGTATAGGTCACAGACACATCTTGGATCCCTAGTTCCTGTGGCTGTGGTGTAGGCTGGCAGCTGCAGCTCCAATTCGACCCCTAGCCTGGGAACTTCCATAAGCCACAGGTGCGGTCCTAAAAAGCAACAAACAAACAGAAACATATGCCATGGGAGCTCCTGAATATCCTTCATGTAAGTCATGACATGAAATTGTATTCTGTTTTTGGACATTTCTTAGTCTGCAGACAGAGAGGAAAAACAGCTGGCAAAAGCGCAATGAGTGAGTTTTGTCTCTGCAGAGTTTCATGTCCACAAAGCCTTCTAAGGCATGGCCATAACGTCTTTTCTCCCAGAAGATGCTCTCGGGGCCATCTAACAGGGCTACATAAATTGCATACTGATGGCCCCGGATGCTTTACAGGCCTCTGCAAAACAGAAGGAGAACCCACTTCTGTCAGCCTCAATAACAGCACCAGATTGCTGCTGGTTCTAAAATAAAGAAATAAAAGCAAAATAAAACCGTCTAGTTTTAAAGGGCATGACTCAGAGGAGAACACACATCTCGTGTTTTTTTCCAACACACATTTAAGTGACAGGAACCGTATTATCCATATCACCGCAGATTGCATCTCATTGTGTTTTAATTTTCTGGTTTGTCATTTCAATCTCCTTACTCTGCTCAAACGTTTCCCTTTATTGTGCAGGCTCCTATCTCCAAAGCATATAGAGTTTGCTGTCACTTCTGAGACACGAAAATGATTTTTGCTTTTTTTTCTTTGCAGCTACTGTTTAAAGTAAACAAATAAAAAACCGATGCATTATTTATCTTCTGGATGGCTAGACAGACAGCAGGCCAAAGAGCACGCTGGTGCCTGTGGCTTCAGCCTGCCCCCGGAGAGAAGGGAAATGAGAAAGAAAATCCAAAATCTCTTCCCCATTCCTTCTTTTCTTCCCAACACACACACACACACACACACACACACACACACACACACACACACTCCAGAACTGCAGCAAGGCCTTCACTTAAGTTTTCTAAGACTGCTACTCTCCAGATTTCCTTTAAATAACAAAAGTTAAACCAACAGGAGTGAAAACATTTAACTGCGCCTAGGTAGCTTTTTTTCAGAACTTTTAAGCTCACTGCTGATGTCGGCAAGTGGATTAAACATTTCCTCCTCGTTTAAATCTTCTGGAAGAGATCAGCGTGCTGGTAAAGAGCAATATTTAATACAACAGTCTTCAGGCTTTTCTGCGCCCATCTGTTCATCATCCACAGACACAGATCTGAGGCAAATTCCATTTCACTGTGGCCCGAGTCTTCCCCTGACTTCCCACAGTTTAAATCCCTGTGCTCAGAAAGAAAATCAATCACCCCCTCTTTAACGGGCTGACTTTTTTTGACTAAAGTAAAGGTGCTCATTGTTGGAGTTTCCATCGTGGCACAGCGGAAATGAACTTGACTAGCATCTGTGAGGATGAAGGTTCAAACCCTGGCCTTGCTCAGTGGGTTAAGGATCTGGCGTTGCCATAAGCTGTGGTGTAGGTCACAGACACGGCTTGGATCCTGCATTGCTGTGGCTGTGGTGTAGGCTGGCAACTGCAGCTCCTATTTAACCCCTAGCCTGGGGACTTCCATATACTGTAAGTGTGGCCTTAAGAAGCTTAAAAAAAAAAAAAAAAGGGAAAGAAAAGAAAAGAAGAAAAGGACACCATGGGACATACTCATACTAAAAAATTATTCATTGTTTGTCTGAAATTTATATTTATCTGAGCAAGGAGTTCCCATCATGGCCCAGGGGGGTCCTAACCCGACGAGCGCCCATGAAGACGCAGGTTGGATCCCTGGCCTTGCTCAGTGGGTTAAGGATCGGCATCGCAATGAGCCGTGGTGTAGGTCACTGATGCAACTCAGATCCCGCGTTGCTGTGGCTGTGGCTGTGGCGTAGGCCCGCAGCTGCAGCTCCGATTTGACCCCTAGCCTGGGAACTTCCATATGCTGCAGGTACAGCCCTAAAAAAAAAAAAAAAAGCAATAAATAAATAAATAAATAAATGTAGCTGAGCATCCCAAATTAACCTGACACCCTTATCCCTAACTTCCCCTTCTCTCTGCTCCCACTGGGGCAGCTCCACCCTTATCCATTTCATAAGCTGAGGTTCTACATAAAATTGCTCTAAAAGGGGGAGGGGCCTGATGCTTTAAAAATATTCAGATATGGAGTTCCTGTCGTGGTGCGGCTGAAACGAATCCGACTAGGAACCATGAGGTTGAGGGTTCGATCCCTGGCCTCGCTCAGTGGGTTAACGATCAGGCGTTGCTATGGTGTAGGTCACAGACGTGGCTTGGATCCCACGTTGATGTGGCTGTGGTGTAGGCCGGGGGCTACAGCTCCGATTCGACCCTTAGCCTGGGACCCTCCATATGCTGTGGGTGCGGCCATAAGAAGGACAAAAAAGACAAAAGAAAAATACGCAAATAAGGGAATAGTTGAAAATCACCACTGCACTCCAATAAATGAGTTTGTCTCTGGGTATATAAGACAAGAAAAGTGAGTGCATATGCTCTAACTTCATGATAAGAAACTTAAAATTTTATCTTATTATAACTTGACACACTCTAAGAAAAGCTGCGAGAGGCAGATTGTATAATCAGCTTCAATACTTCAGCCTTTTCTGTATCCACACCTGTTGCCCAGTGTTTTTACAGTACCTCCCACTAGAGGCAGAGTGTATTTCCCTGCCCTTGACTTTGGTCAGTTGGACAGGACCTGGGGTACTAGCAAGATTAGCCTTCTGCTCTTCCCCTCTGCCATCACCATAAGAATATGCCGTGGTGGCTAGTCCACCTGTCCTAGAAAAATGAGATCTTGGAGCAGACCAAAATTGAACCCATGGCCAAACCCACCTGAGCCCAGACAAGTTGACTCACACATTCATGAGCTAGAAACAGGCACTTTTTGTTGTATTTGGGGGTGGTTTGTTATGAGGCATTATCATGTCCGTAACTGACCTATACATTCCACTTTCTTACTCTCAGGGTATCTATCAAGGCTGCCAATTCCTTTAGGAGCCGAGATTTCTATTTAGGTACGAAATTTTTGAGACAAAATTTAGGAGCATGGAGTTCCCATCGTGGATCAGCAGTAACAAACCCAACTAGCATCCATGAGGATGCAGGCTTGATCCCTGGCCTCGCTCAGTGGGTTAAAGATCTGGCATTGCTATGGCTGTGGTGTAGTCCAGCACCTACAGCTCCGATTTGACCCTTAGCCTGGGAGCTTGCATATGCCGCAGGTGTAGCCTTAAAAAAAAAAAAAAGAACGTTTGGGACAATGAATAACAAACTTTCCAAAGATTCACAGAGGAGGCACCAACTAAAGGAAAATTACCATCCAGATTGCTAATACGATTATTACTAATCTGCTCAGTTTAAAAACAAAATGTTCTCTCCAAGATTTTTATCGAGTATTTCAGAGATGGAAATGAGGGCTAGTCCTCATGAGAAATTATAAAACTAAATAGTTGTGCAGGCAATTCATTTATTAGAGTAAACATTTAACCAGGCAGAAGTTGGTGGCTGTTACTCCCCCTTCAATGTATTTTAGATTCCAAGGGTATGTTCCATCAGACCTGGTATTTGCAGGAGAAGTCCAATGTGGGGCAGATGGGAAACCTGAAGAACGATTTTTCATTTTAGTCAGTGGCATTCTCCAGAGGCCACCCAACCTCCTTGCTTTAGCCCCCTCCTTGAAAAATATGTCAAAATTCCATTTCAATGTCTACGCTGTTTGCCTCCTACAATAAGACCTTTCAATACGATTAAGCCAAATATTTCTCCAGATATTTCTAAGTCTTCAAACACCACACTGTAAACTGCATGCAGAAGTTCACTCACGTATGGAAACCAAAATGAATTCTTCCACAAGGCCCTTGTGCCAGAGACTGTACTGGAAACTACATCAAGTGGCCACTGCAAATGAGCAAAGGTGGTCTTCCTTTGTTTTTAGGGCCGCACCCACACCATACGGAAGTTCCCAGGCTAGGGGTTGAATCGGAGCTGTTGCCGCCGGCATACGCCACAGCCACAGCAACGCCAGATCTGAGCTGCATCTGTGACCTACACCACAGCTCATGGCAACGCTGGATCCTTAACCCACTGAGCAAGGCCAGGGATTGAACCTGCGTCCTTACAGATACTAGTCAAATTCATTTCCACTGAGCCATGGTGGGAACTCCTAGAAATCAATTTTTTAAAAGAAGCTGGAATTGATACACTTTTTTTTTTTCTATTCCTTCTGCTACGTATAACTACAAGTCCTGGACAGTATATTGAGAACAAACACAAGACATTTTGGAGTTCCCATCACAGCTCAGCTGCTAACGAACCCAACGAGTATCCACGAGGATGCGGGTTCGATCCCTGGCCTCGCTCAATGGGTTAAGGATCCGGCGTTGGCTGTGAGCTGTGGTGTAGGTCACAGATGTGGCTCAGATCCTGCGTTGCTGTGGCTGTGGTGTAGGCTACGCTCTGATTCGACCCCTAGCCTTGGAATCTCTATATGCCATGGGTGAGGCCCTAAAAAGACTAAAAAAAAGGAAAAAAAACATAAGAAATCCTGAGACAGATTGGCTAGGGATTTCAGTATCAAAGGAATAACGTTGTGGTGGTTCTCATGTGCTGGTTTTTTTTTATGTTTTGTTTGTTTGTTTGCCTCAAACATCTCATATTTAGACAATTAATAGAACACTGTAAACCAGCTATAATGGAAAAAATAAAAATCATTATAAGAAAAAAAAATTGGGCAAAAGCTATGAACAGATATTCCATTGAAGAGGATATATAAATGGCAAATAATCACATAAAAAGATACTCAACATTAGTAACTGTTAGCAAAATGCAAACTGAAACTACCATGAAATATCCATCTATCACAGCAACTAAAACAAAAAATAATGACAACACACAATGCCATCAAGAATGTAGAAAAACTGTCTTATTCATTGCTCATGAGAATACATGATGTTATAAACACTCTGGAAAACATTTTAGCAGTTTTTTAAAAACTTGATATGCAGCTACCACAAGACCCAGCAATTGCACTCCTGGGTATTTATCCCAGAGAAAAGAAAACTTATGTTTATGCAAAAACCTGTACACAAATGGTTATAGCAGTTTTATTCATAATAGTGAAAACCTGGAAACAAGCCAGATGTATTTCAATGGATGTTGGTTAAACAAACTGTGATACATCCATACAGCAGAAAACTACTCAGCAATGAAAAGAAATGAACTCATGACATATGCAGCAACTTGGATGAATCGCCAGAGAATTATGAGTTAAAAAAATCCAATTTCAAAAGATTACATTCTATATATCATTCCAGATAGAACACTCTTGGAATGATAAAAATAAAAATGAAGAAGAGATTAGTCACGGCCAGAGGTTAAGGCTGCGGGACGGGTGTACTGGAAAATCGGCTGTGGTTATTAAAGAACAAAATAAGGAGCCACTTTGATGATGAACATGCTGTGTTTTTAGTCTCTCAGCGTCAGTATCTTGGTTGTTATCATGTATTCTAGCTCATAAAATGTTTCCATTAAGGGCAACCACGAAGAGTAGATGAGATTTCTCTGTTTCTAATAAATACATATAAATTTGTAGTGATTTCAAAGCAAAAAACTTAAAAAAAGAAAGAATACTCCCAACTCCTTCCATTAGACCGATACAGTTTTAATACCAAAACTGGACTGGGACAGCCTAAAAATGAAAATCGCTGGCCCATTTAACACATAAGTATATGTTAACAAACTAAATCCAGTAGTGCATAAAAGAGACATTACATCCTAAATAAACCAGATTGATCTTATCTGGTAGGTTCACACAATGAAATATTCTATCGTAGTGAAAACGAACTATAGTAACAATATGCAAGACTCTTAGTAAAAGGAATGCAAGACTCTGAATATGCAAGACTGAAACAATATGCAAGACTCAGTAAATAATGTGCAAGACTCTTAGTAAAAGGAATGAGTGAAGAAACAATATGCAAGACTCTAAGTAAAAGGAATGAGTAAAGAAAGGAAGTGTCCAGAAGATTACATATAATATCAAAACATTTTAGTAATTTTTATAATTCACTAAAATCAGCAATGTACTTTATACATGCAAATGCATGCATTTTTTTAAAGATACACAGTGCGGCGGCGGGGGGGCGGGGCGGTCAATGACCTCCAAATTCAGGGTGCTGGGAAGGTGGCAGGGCTCTGGCGTAGGCCATTATTAAGGTTCTAGTTCCTTAGCTGGTGGTGAGTTTATAGGGGTTCATAACATGCTTTAAAAATATTTTCAAATAAGTAATGTAAAAGTGGTTTATGGATAAATTAAAGATGACAATATGACACGAAGCAGCCTGATGATTCACCAATGCTGCTGAGGTCCACTTAGGAAAGATGAATTCTGACACACACTTTCTCTAGACGAAACCACCTTACATTTGTGCAACACAGCCGGCTCTCAAAGACATTTCTGGCTTGCTGACAAATTTGTTTTCAAAAGATGAGCATTTTAAGCAATTTATGACTTTTTAGAAGAGTCATGATTTTATGTCCTCCACCCCCACTGAACACGCTGAGAAAGTGGCAAAGTTTCTGAGCTGAGGTGTCTCCGTGAAAGATCCAGTGGACGCTGGTCTTTTCCTGGGACTACTGACAGTCTGGGTGTGAGGCAGTCTTCCTCTCAGCTTTGCCTTTCCAGATTTAGCTCCATCTGTGCACATGGCCACACTCCTTTTTTTTTTTTTTGGTAATTGATACAGTGCCTGCCAAATACCTCATATAGCTTGCTGAGAATGTCTTCACTAGTTATTTTGCCAAAAGTCCTTTTTAAATTAACAGCCTCACAGACAACATACCTATAAATATGGTAACCAATGATCAATAAAACAGGCATATTATTTATCTGTAATGGAAAGAACAGTCTCTCAGCCAGCTGCTTCCGTATGTCTGTGGAGCACATTAAAGTGTATCCTAGAAAACTGTCACTTACTAATCACCTCATTTAAATTTGGGAGCTATTTTAGACTCTAAACAGGTTTCATCCAAGGTCATCTAGCAGGTGAGTAGAACCTAGAAATAAGTGTTGCAACCACCTCCACTGGAGCACACTTTCCATCAACAGAGGAATTAGGAAGATGTGGTACATATATACAATGGAATACTACTCAGCCATAAAAAAAGGACAAGAATAATGCCATTTGCAGCAACTGGGATGGAACTAGAGATTCTCATACTAAGTGAAGTAAATCAGAAAGAGAAAGACAAACACCACATGATATCTCTTATAACTGGAATCTAAAATATGGCACAAATGATCCTATCTATGGAAAAGAAACAAACTCATGGACAAAGAGAGCAGATTTGTGTTTGGCAGGGGGAGGAGGGAGAGAAAAGGATGAACGGGGAGTATGGGGTTGGTAGACACAAACTATTAAAATGAGAATGGATGGGTAATGGGGTCCTAGTGTAAAGCACAGGGAACTGTGTACAGTCGCGTGGGTTAGAACACGATGGAAGATGGCATTTAAAAAGAATGTGTATATGTGTGTGGGAGGGGCTGGGTCACTTTGCTGTACAGCAGACGTTGAAGGAACCCTGTAAATCAACTATGCTTTAAATAAAACAATTAAAATGTTTATTTAATGCTACTTCTCATTGTATGGTCTAACCAATATCTATCACTTTCAGTTTCAGAAATTTTATTCTAAATTAACATTACGAATTTCTATATTATGGGTTGGATGCCATCAGTGCAATAGGCTCTTACATGGCTTGGTGTCCGTTCTCAGCATCCCTACAAAATCGGAAAACTTTTGTATCATCTGCCACCACGACCACTGATTCTCCAGGGGAGGCTGAGGGGTGATCGCATTTGCACTGTCAGGTGGGCTGTGCCGTGCTCCCACGACACCTGACCCAGCATGATCGCGAGCATTCCTTCTGTATTCAAACTAAAGCCTCTAACTTCCTGCTTTTAGCCGTAGTTTTATGTCCCCGGCTGAAAAGATACTTTTGAAAGAGTTCTCTTTTAGAAAGATAAATATTGCCACAAGTTGGAGAAAAAATAAAATCTGTGGGGAAGGAGACTTTATGGTATTGGCAAAATGAGTGAATTGTCAACTAAATGGTTATTGTAATCAAAGCAAAATACACTGATTTATGGTAGCTAATGGCTTTTGGGTCTAATTACGTGCTTACAAATCAATTGTTTGTATGGTGAAAAGCGCATTAAAACAAACAAATAGGCAACAACCAAATTCCACCTTGCCAGCCTCCAGTAATCTCTTGCCGCATGGATACTGCAGCTCCTCTCTGGGAATACTCAGCAGGCTGCATGAGCCAGGCGTCTTTTGTCCCCACAGCTTTTTTGTTACTAGCAAGGCTAAGAGTCCCGTATTTCCTGAGCTTTTAAAACAACCAAATTGTCCACTTACTTGAACTGTCCAACATACATAAGCTGCAATCTGCTGAATTTATCTGCACATTCATGTTACAAAATATTTCAATATCATAGGAATTCAAATCTTCGTGTCCCCAAATTGTCAGATAAAATTAATTCTCCAGGACTATATACCACATCCATACTGGTGTTTTTAGCTACCTTTTACTGAAACCGCAGGAGATATGCTAGATTAAAGAACCAGTGCTTATAAAAAGCACTTTGGAAGTATAAATAAAATAGAAATTTCCAAAGAAAAAAATATATATATTTTTCTTTTTAGGGCCACACCTGTGGCATATGGATGTTCCCAGGCTAGAGGCTGAATCAGAGCTGTAGCTGCCGGACTACACCCCAGCCACAGCAACAACCGGATCTGTGACGCATCTGTGACCTACACCACAGCTCACAGCAATGCTGGATCCTTAACCACTGAGCGAGGCCAGGGATCAAACCCTCATCCTCATGGATATTAGTCGGGTTCATAACCCAGCGAGCCACAACAGGAATTCCCAAAGGAAAATATTTTTAAATGCTCTGAAAATCCTAAGATTTAGAGCTTTAGACAAGTATACCTCGTCTTACGTTATGTATGTTATTGAATAAATCTTAAACTTAATTTTAATAAATAAAATCAAATTTTGAATGTGCTAGATATCACCTTTTATTTTTAAATTTACTTTATAGTTGATTTACACTGTTGTGTTCATTTCTGCTGTTCAGCAAAGTGATTTGCTCACACATATATCAATGTTCTTTTTCATATTCTTTTACATTATGGTTTATTATAGGATATTAAGTATAATGCCCTGTGCTATACAGTAGGACCATATTATTTATCTATTCTACATATAACAGTTTGCATCCACTAATCCCAAACTCCCAATCTTTTTTTCCTCCCTTGTTCTTCCTCTCCCTCTCCCTTGGTAACTGTTCTCTACATCTGTGAGTTTGTTTCTGTTTCATAGATAAATTTATTTGTGTCATATTTTATACTCCACATATAAATGATACTATATGGTATTTACCTTTTTCTCTTTCTGACTTACTTCACTTAGTATGATAAACTCTAGGTCCATCCATGTTGCTGGAAATGGCATTATGTTGTTCTTTTTTATGGCTGAGTAGTACTCCACTGTGTATATATACCACATCTTCTTTATCCATTCTTCTGTCGATGGACGTTTAGGTTATTTCCATGTCTTGGCTACTGTGAATAGAGCTGCAACAAACATAGTGCTGCATGTGTCTTTTTGAATGTAAGTTTTGTCTGTATATATGCCTAGGACTGGGATTGCTGGATCATATGATAGTTCTATATTTAGTTTTCTGAGGAAACTCCATATTGTTTTCCATAGTGGTAGTACAAATTTACATTCCCACCAACAGTGGAAAAGGGTACCGTTCTCTCCACACCCTCTCCAGGATTTGTTATTTGTAGTTTTGGTAGTGATGGCCATTCTCAACAGCATGAGGTGATACCTCATTGCAGTTTTGATTTGCATTTCTCTAATAATTAGTGATGTCGAGCATTTTTTCATATGCCTGTTTGCCATCTGCATGTCTTCTTTGGAGAAATGTCTATTTAGGTCTTCTGCCCATTTTTCAATTTTTGTTTGTTTGTTTGTTTTGCTGTTCATAGCAGGATTCTTATATTGAATATTCAGCTCTCTGAAGCTTCTTCCTCTCAGACAGTCCATAGCTCTTCCCTCTCCTCTTCCGGGTGTTTTTGCAGGGGCTATTATCCACCTGCTCACTGAGGTCTTTGTTCATCCCCCTAACCAGCACTACATCACAAATATCCACCCGGAATCTCTCCTCACTGCCCTGCTTTATTTCTTTCCAGAGCATTCATCATCCTCTGATAGTGCACAGAGTTTATTGTTTATTACCTGCCTTCCCCATTAGAATGTAAGCCTCATAAGGGAAGGATTTAAATTTTGTTCGTAATGCTCTCTCAATACCCAAAACAGTATCTGGCTCATAGATGCTCAATACATACTGTTGAATGATGAGGAAACATAGAGCCTTATAGAACATGGTAAGGTGTTTGTATATTTAAGTAATTGAAATAGGAAGCCAAAGAAGGATTTTAACAAGATAAGGAAATGGTAGTATTAGAGTTAGGCTTTCACAAGTTATAACGGTTGCTTTGCAGAGATTTGAAGAGGTGAAGACCAGAAAGAAGTAAAGGACGTAGGTCTACTTCAGTGGTCCAGGCGAGAGGTGACAGTGACTTGACCTCGGACTGCACCAACATGGACGCTGAGAAGTTGCCGGATTCAGGCTCTTTGTTGAAGTAACGCTGACCAAACGCTGACGGGGTAGATACTGGGCATGGAGAAAAGAAGGGCCTCAAGGATGACTCCTACATTTTTGAGAAAGGAGATTAATGGGGAGAAAGAGAATCTCCTCTGAGAAAAACTGTGACAGAAGGAAAAACAGAAAACCATGGAGCCTAAAGAAGAGGGTACTTTAAAGAAGGTGCGGGCAATGGACTGGATCAGCCGAGTCATGCAGAGTAAGTGGAAGAGCGGCGATTGGACAGTAGGGTCTCGTTAAGATGAAACTTATTAGGGATTTCATTTATTTAAAAAAAAAAAAGGAGAATGGATATATTTATATGTATGACTGATTCACTTTGCCATACACCTGAAGCCAATACAACATTGTAAGTCAACTATACTCCAATTAAATGTATTTAAAAATTCCCATGGAGTTCCCTTCGGGGCTCAGTGGTTAACGAATCCGACTAGGAACCATGAGGTGGCGGGTTCGATCCCTGGCCTTGCTCAGTGGGTTAAGGATCCGGCGTTGCCGTGAGCTGTGGTGTAGGTTGCAGACGCAGCTCGGATCCCGCGTTGCTGTGGCTGTGGCAAAGGCCGGCAGCTAAGCTCCTGTTAGACCCCTAGCCTGGGAACCTCCATATGCCGCGCGTGCGGCTCTACATGAAGGCAAAAAGACAAAAAATAAAAATAAAATAAAAAAAAATAAAAATTCCCATGAAGAGACGGTTGGGACCAACAGCTCTATTGGAATGAAATGAGACAGGGTTATGAAAAAGACAGGATGGCTGGCAATCAAATCTCACAAAAAGTTTTACTGTAACATGAGCAGAAAAATGGGTGGTAGCTGGAGAAACACATAGGTTCAAAGAAGTCTTTTTTTTTTTTTTAATAGAAGATATGAAGGCATGTTTGTCCACTGATAGAAACAACCCAGAAGAAAGAAAACAAACAAACAAAAAAAACACATCATGATGCAGAAGGGGGATTGTGGGGCAACTGGTAGAGTAAAATTCTTGAGAACGGAAGGGTAAGCTGGATCCAGAGTACAAATGGAGGGGCTGGTTTTAGACAGAAGTAAGATGCAATCTCCAGTGCAGCAGGTGCGAAAGCAAAGCACGCGGGCACAGATGCTGGTGGGCTGCTGGACTATTCAGTGGCGAGATGTAGGATTTCTCATGTGAGTACTTCTATTTTGAGGATTGAGGGAGAGGCTTAGAGACTTAGAAAAAAAGTTATGAAAGAGTTGGGCGAGGAAGGGATGCGAAGATTTTTGGGCAGCATTGACTATTTATACGAAATTTATGATAAGAGAGGAAAACTTGGCCAGTCAGCCCAGTTTTGTGGTTTCTCTTCTGAAACACTTAGCTGCTTAGGTGCAGGCACAGGGGAGGGAGGTAGTTACACAAAATCAGAACTGGAATTTTTCTGAGAAAAAGACATGCTATCAGGAGTCAACATTCCTAAGTTACGGTGTTTAATCAGACCCGGAACTTTTCTTGGAGGGAGAAAAAGACGAACCCATCAGGAGTCGATGTTCCTGCGCTACGGTGTTTAATCAGGTAAGATGTCAAGTGGGGACGTGAGGAGAGAGATGGGGAAAGAGCAGCAGGGTCGATGGACTGGGCCCCACGCCTGAGAGATGTCTGGGCGAAGGATCCCAGACGATGCGGCAGAGGTGTTAAGTGACAGCAGTCGGAGAACAAGACGCTTGATACTGAAATAACTTACCTATTAAAATATAAATTTGTGGGCCAAACTTAGAGAATTCGATCCTGTAGATTTGGAATGTGACCTGAGGAGCTACGGTTTTCACGAGCGACCAGGGCGATGCTGAGAGAGTCTGTCCAAAAAAAAAAAGAAAGAAAAAAAAAGACATTTGGAAATCCTTGAGAGGCAATAACTCTGAGAGTGGCCATAAAAGGCCATGATCACCTGGGGCTCAGGTGGGGAAGAAAGCATCCCAAGAAAAGGGGAACAGGAGGTTTTTGACATTCTTACTGCCCAGCTCACTAATTCCATTGACAAACCCTAGTTAGTCAACTTCTTTGGAAAAATAAGATCTTTGCTTCCTGGAGCACACATTTCTTCAGGGTTGGAAAGAGAGAAATTCGGGAGAATACCTAGAAAGGCTGGGAAAGTTGACCAACTTTCCAAGGATGAGAAGATATTAAATCAGTCACTTAGGGTAGAGAAGGAAGTCACCACTTAAAAGGTACTAAAGGGGAGCCAAAATATCTCGGAAGAGCACTGAGATTTTGTTCAGTCCGAGATTCCACTGACAGTTAAAAACGAATGCTTTCTGGAGTTCCCGTCCTGGCGCAGTGGTTAACAAATCTGACTAGGAACCATGAGGTTGTGGGTTCGATCCCTGGCCTCACTCAGTGGGTTAAGGATCCGGCGTTGCCGTGAGCTGTGGTGTAGGTTGCAGACGCGGCTTGGATCCCACGTTGCTGTGGCTGTGGTGTAGGCCGGCAGCTGTAGCTCCGATTCGACCCCTAGCCTGGGAAGCTCCATATGCCATGGGTGCGGCTCTAAAAAAGCAAAAAAAAAAAAAAAGACAAATGCTTTCTTCCCTCGGAAGCAATTTCCTCCCTCTGTATTCAGATGTCATGAAACATTTACCAGGCCTGTGGCTCTTACTGTGGATGCTGAATGCCATTGAGAAAACAGGCGATAAGCAGCTTTGCACTCTCTTGCCTGTTGAAGTTGGGGATTTTTTTTTTCCTGATTCCAAGTATACACTTCAAAAAAAAAAAAAAAAAAAAACGGGCAGGTTATCAGAAGGGCCAGGTCAAATTGTGAAAATTGTTTGTTGCAGAGTGCTGACCTAACAGTGTCTAAAAGAGGAAAGCTGCGTGTCAGCAGGGTTGGAAAGAAATAAACAGGTGTTGACACGGCAGTAAAGCATTAACTCTGGAGGTATCAATATTTGCTGCTTCAGGCTATTATGAATGGGTGTACAGAATTTTACAAGGGTTGAATAATATGAGAGACACACTAAAAGATGAGTAAGTCCTTTAGAGATGGGTCTATTCCTCGATTTTCTGAAACTGTCTAGTACACAAATGTTTCCAGTGGTAATAGGGACAAGTTATAACAACGGAAGCGGTAAAATGTTCTGAAGAAATCAGACTTTGTAAGTTTAATTTAGACTCTGTGATTTATTGGCTCAAGTTATCTAATCACTGGATATCTCAGTTTTCTCATCTAAAGAAGGTATTTTCTTAGGATCACAGTATTTAGTTCACAGGATTGTTTTAAGACTGGAAAGAGACAATATATAACAGCTGTTAGCGCAGTTCCTGGCTCAGACTAAATGTTCAGTAATGTTAAGCCTTACACGATTATTATCCAGTTTAATAACAATCCCCCAATGTAATCCCTAGCACATCGTGGCAAATTTTAACATCGACATGTGCTTTTATAGGAGAAAAGCGGAAGGGTAGACAAATGCTTTACCTAAGACTCCTTTAGAAAAATGTTTTAGCTGGAAGACATCAAGACCGAGATGGAGGGTAAATAACACTCAGTATAGGAAAGCGAACGATTTTTGAAGAGGAAACGAGAACAAAACGTACTCCAGACTTTTTGACCCTGCAAATGTCCACATCATTAATTATATCTCAAGGACTTCAAGTTCCCACAAAACAGGTGCCCGTCGTACCATCCAATTCAGTGCAGCAAGCATCTTCCCACTGCATCATCGTCTCAAAAATGTCAGAGAACGAAATCAAGAGGGAGGTGTGGGTATACAGAAAAGAATGCAAGAGAATGTTGTACCCAAAAAATATATATAGTGAATTCTGGGTCATACTGATATTGGACAACTTGGTCTTCCTAGGTCTCCATTTTCTCATCTGCAATATGGGGATAAAAACTGTATTTGTCTCTATATAATTTTACAACGATTTAATGAGATCATAGATATAATGCATTGGCTACAGCGGTGGTTATTATTGTTAAGAATGATAAAAGCACATCCCCTACCCACAATCTAGGGCATGTACAATGGGAGGTTTAATAATAAAGAGAACCAGCACAGAGATGCCTGCAACACTGATTCATTCAACAAACATTGTTCTAGGAGCTGATGCTATATGATGATAAGTTAAATGAGTCCTTGAGGCAGCTTTAAGTCTATTGAGCAAGAGAGATAAATTAATAGGACAATGTGGTAGGTGCTATGATGGCAGCATTAAAGAGGAGCCCCTAACCAGATACTAGGTAAGTCTAAATTAGGACCAAACTAAAGCTGGAAAACATGAGAGAAAGAGAAGCCACCCACTGGGGTCTGAAACCGTAACATGAAATCTTTAAAACAAGGAAAGGAAAAGCCTGTATGTAATAATCAGAAATTAATGGACATTCAACAATCATTTCTCCCCCCCCCTTTTTTTTTGCTTTTTTAGGACTGCACCTGCAGCATATGGAGATTCCTGGGCTAGGGGTCAAATCTGAGCTGTAGCTGCCAGTCTACACCAAAGCCATAGCAACGCCAGATCTGAGTCTCATATGGAAACTAGTTGGGTATGTTACTGCTGAGCCATAAGGAACTCCTCAGCAATCATTTCTGATCAAGCATTTAACAAACTGGCGGTAGGATGATATCATTAGCTCTTGATAAAGAAAATCGATCTCCAAAGAAGAAAAGAGATGACACCATAATTAGCAATATAAATGAAAAGGAAAGCAAAGATGCTACTAAAATGAGAAGGAAAGCAAAGATGCTATTAAAATGAGAAAGAAAGCAAGGATGCTATTAAAATGAGAAGGAAAACAAAGATGTTATTAAAATGAGAAAGAAAGCAAAGATGCTCGCCATCATCTTCCTCCAGAAGAAGTTCTCTCTGAGCTCACAAGGCCTGAAACACAAGAGAAAATGGGAACTCCCTGTGTTCAAATACTTTCTGAATTTTCATTTTTCACAATGAAATCTCTTTAGATATTTCTGTTACTTTTTCATGTTTCATTCTGTCCTTTTTCATTTTCAGGATTTTCTTTTATGGCAAAACTGTACTATGGCCAAGTGATTCTGCAAAGAACCTGAATTCTATCAAAGAGTCGATTAAGAGAGTTCCAGGGAGTTCCTGCTGTGGCTCAGTGGAAACAAATCTGACTAGCAGCCATGAAGGTGCAGGTTTGATCCCTGGCCTCGTTCAGTGGGTTAAGGATCCCGCGTTGCTACCAGCTGTGGTGTAGGTCACGGACTCAGCCTGGATCCGGCGTTGCTGTGGTTGTGGCTTCGGCCAGCAGCTATAGTTCCAGTTGGACTCTTAGCCTGGGAACTCCCATATGCCACAGGTGCGGCCCTAAAAACATAAAAATAAAAAAGATAAGACTTCCAATATTTCAGAAACTTGGCCCAAGGATAGAAAAGGAGGGAACAAGTCCCCAGTGATTCACTTTGTGAGGCTAGAACACTTTAACAAGAAAAACGGTACACACACCCCCTTCCCTCCACTGAATATACATACAGTGACATACTTGGGGCTTCTGCATGTGGCCAAGGAGTGTTACTTACCTCTGCAGAAGTAATCTCTGGCCACAAGCAGCCTAATCTCTTTGCCCTAATATGACAAAGAAACACTCCATCTTCTCTGAGTCTTGGGACGACATCTCGAGAAATCAGGATGGATAAGTCTCACATGAGCAGCGCAGAGGGGGAAAAGGGACAGTGGGAACAATTTGATGTCATTTACATGAAGTTCAAAACCCGATGCAAGTAAATGATGCCTTTGACATAATTAAATGTGTATTAAAATATACAAAAAATAAACAACAAATAGAAAATTCGGGTGATGGTTCTGAAAAGGCAGAGAAAGAGATGCCTTTATCCTGAACACGGAAAGGACCCTCCCGAGTACTGATAATGCTGTAGCTCAAGTCGATGATAGGAATCGAATTTTAATTGTAATGCTTTCCTATTGGGATATTTCTTATGGTCCATGCTGATTATTTTCTAGGTGTAGCTTACATACAATGGAGTACACAAATCTCCAATCTTAAATTTACAGATTGGCAAATTTTCACATATGTATATTCCCCACACCATATTCTTTTGTGCATCAACTATTCCATCATACAAATGAAAAGGAAATAGATTCTGAAGTTAATCTGCAATTTGGATTTTTTTTAAACTATGTTCTAATATAGTAAATCCATGGCCACTTAATCCTTTGCTCCCAAGTTGTGGCTGCTAGAAAAAGAAATCCCATCTTTGCGTTAAAATTCCAGCATCACCTGAGAGTTATGAGCTCAAAAGTGACTTTCTCCGAAAGGAAAACTTTTTCATTCCCCAATAAAAGCCATCTACAAAACACATCCTTTTTTTTTTTATAAAACATCTTGCTCCAAGATTGATGTGGAGGGTGCTGTCCAAGGCTACCCACAGCAGCCCACGTAAGGACCAACACGCAAGCAGCAGAAGCCAGTGGATTTTGCAAGGACTATGGAGTCTCACATTTTTCCTCCCACGGTTTCACATCCCCTCTGTGGACGGGCAGACAGGCTTTCTAAATCTCACATGCATTCTTAATCAAACACATAGCCATTTTATAAAACCACCCATTTAAAAGATGCTGAATTTAGCATAGACCTAATTTTAAGTATTTGATCATCTGTGTATGTCTTGAGGAAAAGTTAACAACCTCTTACCCCCAAATCTTCATATTAAACTTGGGTTATAAAATTATCACAGGGTTGCTGGAAAAACAGGTTATAACCCAAGCAATCTGACAGCCCACTGGACCTGGGGAAGACATGAACCGTCACCGTGGAGTTTCTTGGCAGCCACGGAAGCCACGCGATGCACAGAAGCAGTGGGAGGAAAGACTAAGTTATTCATTTTCCCAGCGAAATTGTTACCTCATATGTCAATTGATTCTGCATATACATAAGCCCATCCAACCCTGGGCATATTTATCATGGAGAAAAGTAAGTTTTTGTCCAAATGCCAAAGAATTAAGTGTGTCTCCTTTATTTTACCACATTGAAATGAGGGCAGTCCTCCTGGGAGCTTTAAGATCACATACTGTTCATAGCTTTTCTTTTCCTTTTTTTTTTTTTGTCTTTTTGTGTGTTTAGGGGCTAGGGGTTCCCAGGCTAGGAGTTGAATGGGAGCTGTAGCTGCCGGCCTACACCACAGCCATGGGCACAGCAAAGTGGGATCTGAGCTGTGTCTGTGACCTACACCACAGCCCACAGAAATACCGAATCCTCAACCCACCAAGCGAGGCCGGGGATGAAACCCGAGTCCTCACGGCTGCTAGTCGGGTTCGTAAACTGCTGAGCCACGAAGGGACCTCCTGTTCAAATCTCTCATACAGAGAATTCTTATAACTTGGCGTCTTCCTCTGAAACTAAGCAGTGTTGTATGTTTACATTGCAATTTGCAGGTACCCGGAGTGCAAGCTTACCTTTCCTTGTATTTCCCACCTCACATAAATGACTACTTTTTACATGCTGTGTGCTTCATAAAAACCTTGTTAGTCCATTTGAAGACAGTAGCTGTAAAAGATGACTGCCAAAGAATAAAACGCTCCCATTTTGGCTTAAGAAAACAAGAACAGGGCAAAACAGTAAGAGGAAGGAAAGGAAACTGGCTCTATTTGGTCAGAAACGGCCTTCACATCAAGCGCTTTTTTCCCCTTGCAATTATTTCCGACAAACGCAAGGAGAGGCAGGTTTACGCCGTTTGCCGCCGTTGCTGTGATGCTCGTTCCTCGAACTCGCTCCTCCTCTAGCCTTCCCCGGGGAGGTCACAAAAATACTAAATGCAAACCCTGAATTTCTGGCTCCAAACCTCCCACGTTTATTTTATTTTGTCTTACTTTTCCCACTCAAATGTTGCTATTTGTTAGACAGCAAATATTCTGCATCAGACAACTGTAATCAAGTTCTGCTCTTCTCTGGCTTTACCTAAACTGGTTAAGAGCAAGGATGATATGGTTCTACTATTGGGTTCTAGGATTTTTATTTTGTTTTATTTTATTTTAATTTTTGCCACAGCTGCAGCACACGTGCAAGTTCCCAGGCCACGGATGGAACCTGTGCCACACCAGCGACCCGAGCCCCTGCAGTAACTATGCCAGATTCTTAACCCGCTGCGCCATAAGGGAACTCCTAAGATTTTTATTTTACAATAAATTCCTTCACACAAAGCTGTGTATAGGAACTGCACACAATTCTAACCAGGTAGGGTACGGCATAGGGAAGTTCCTGGCCTAGGAGTCGAATCGGAGCTGCAGCTGCCGGCCTACACCACAGCCACAGCAACACCAGATCCTTGACCCACTGAGCAAGGCCAGGGATCAAACTGACGTCCTTATGGATACTAGTCAGGTTCTTAACCCGCCGAGCCCCGGCGGGAACTCCAGGGTACAAAGACTTGACTGCAAGGCCAGTTCTGTCTCGGAGGGGTATCCTGGGAGGAAAGCATCTAGGTTTTGGATAAAGCTCAGCTCCTGGATGATAGGTTTTGCTAAGATAATGAAAACAGTTATTAAGACAGAGGACCCACCGTAGCTGCCTCTTTGCCAGGGTTGAAGATATTTACTGACTTTAGTGCTTAATAATACACACGAGTCAAAGCAGGGGAAAGACACTAACCCAGGATTACAAAATCTCATTCATGAGAGTTGGTCTGCTTAGCAATGCAAACTGTCTCACAGAGATGGAAAAAGCGTACTTGAAAGCACTGGGTGGCCTAAGGAATTTGCTCAGAGATGAAGCTACATGTGTTTAGATCCGAGGAGCAGAGCCAGCCTCAGGCAAGTCAAATAAAGTCTCTTTGTTTCCAAAGATGAAGATTGCTGGATGCCCTACCCTTCCTTGCCTGCCCCATACATGAAATCACAGCAAGAGAGTCTAATTTGTCTGTGCTGAAGTCTATCTTTTTCTCATTAAGTCTATTTAAAAACATCCTTTTTTTTTCTTTTTAGGGCCGCACCCCCAGCACATAGAAGTTCCCAGGCTAGGGGTTGAATCGGAGCCGTAGCTGCCAGCCTATGCCACAGCCACAGCAACTCAGGATCCCAGCCACGTCTGTGACCTACACCACGGCTCACGGCAATGCTGGATCCTTAACCCACTGAGTGAGGCCAAGGATCGAACCCGCATCCTCATGGATACAAACCACATTTGTTTCTGCCGTGCTACAATGGGAACTCCCTATTTTAAAAGATCTTTTGAGAGACTGTACACTGTTTTTTGTAAGGACCAGTCTGTGAGAACTTTTTCCCGAGTGGAGGGACAGTGCTCAATCTCATAAAAGTCGAGAAAACGACAGGTAAAGGAATGACTGCAAGGAGAGTAACAGCTTTTCCTGACTTTCCAGTTTGATTTAGGGCAGGACCAAGTAACAGATCCTTGGTCGTTGTTGTTATTGGTGTTACTGCCAGCGATGTTAGCAGCCTAACTGAGCGCTCCCCAGTGTCACAGATAACAGCCATGGACGGTGCCAGCAGCCTGGGGGTAGGGCTGGGAAGAACTGTTCTAGTCAAGCAGGCCTTTCGTGGGCTCCCCATAACACCGGGAGCCAGGTCTAGTGGACCTCAAAAGTATCTCTGCAGCCAAGTGGAAGATAAGCATCCAGGTATCATCAGCAAAGATAAGTGATAATTATAGCACACTCTTATCTCCCAAACCTTTGCAGCTTCTCTTCTACAGAGGGTCGTGTGTCCAAATACACATCACTTGGAAAATGTAAAGATCATCAAGGTGACCACAGATTAAGTTAACCTTGGATATGCTTTCTGAAAATTGCGTTTCCAAGAGCAGAATCCCAGAATTTCAGAGCAGAAAAGAACCTCAGGGATTACCGGGTCTAATTGTTCCCATTTTGTAAATGAGGTAACCAGCGAAATATTTTAGGACTGTACCAGTTTCATAATCTTTCAATGCAAACACGCAATAACTTTTTTCCTCCTGTTTTAAACGTCTCATAGAGAAACAGTCAGGAAAGGTGGAAAGGTAAAAGTTCTGCATATTCTTAATTAGAAAAAAGTCATTGTGCCTCTAGTCAGCATTTTATTTTGTACTTGGGAAATCTTGATAAAAAGGACAGGGAGTTCCCATTGTGGCTCAGCGGTAACTAACCCGACTAGTATCCATGAGGATGCAGGTTCGATCCCTGGACTAGCTCAATGGGTTAAGGATCCGGGGTGGCCATGAGCTGTGGTGTAGGTTGCAGACGTGGCTCAGATCTGGCATTGCTGTGGTTGTAGTGTAGGCTGGCAGCTATAGCTCTGATTCGACCCCTAGCCTGGGAACTTCCATATGTTGCAGGTGCATCCCTACAAAGCGAAGAAGAAAAAGAAAAAGAAAAAGAAGGAAAAAAACAAAAAAATGGACTATAATGTTAAGTACTCGCTACTACTCTTAAGCATTTAGAACATGTTGGCAGTCAAGCCAAATATGTCTCAGTCTTCATGTGGGTTATCTGAGTTGGTCTCCTGAATCATGCTGATTCAAGGTGAGAGACAGCATTACTTGTATTTTGCTTGAGAAACCAAGGCCCTCATTGATAACAGTGAAAGGATCTCCTATATTATCTCATTCTGATCTCCAAATTGTTGCTTCCAGTAAAAAAAAAGTAACTGAGATCTATGTGTATATTGACCGATACCTCTGTCTATATCTTCATGCATACCTGTATGTGCTATGAAGAGAAATACACACATGCACACACATATATAAAACCATAGCAAAGAGATGGAGATTTCTACGTTAACGTGATAGCAAACAAGCAAAACATAATAGGAGTTGCTCACAACTTCCTATTGAAATACCAAAGAAGACTGGGTTAAGTGAAAAGAGTAAAGATGAAACTCTATGAAGAGTACAAGTCTAATTATATCCTAAAGCATAACTTTATATATAATACATATCCATGTCTATGTGTGTACAATACATGTACACACCCATGCTGTAATCGTAGTCATAATAAAATAGGTTATATATAATAAAAATAACTTTGAAATTTCAGTGATTTAACACAATAAAGATTTATTTCTCATTCACAAAAGTCCCATGAGGGTGGCCCAGCCTTCTTTTGCGGCTATGTCACCTTGGACGCATGGCCTCCAAGATATCAGGGGCAGAGGAAGAAAACATAGAAAGAGGCACACAGCCCTAAACTGAGTTGGTCCAAAAGCAAAACAACCCATGTCACTCCCACACACTGATTATTAGCTAGAACTGATCGCACAGGACAAACTCAATTGCAAGAAGACTCAGAAATGAAGGGGAACTCTGGGATATATGGTGAGCATACCTCTGTCCTAACCTGTTAACCGCAAACCTGGAGGCTCAGAGGCTATGACTCATCCTACTGACCACCCCTGCTTCTATTTTCATAAGCCCCACTGACTAATAAAATATGTAGTTATTCTGTGATTCATCTGGCTATTTGTAATTTATGAACTACATTGCAAAGTAAATCATCACAGCATACCTCTATATTTTAAAAGTGGGGGGGAGGATAGGAAATAATAATAAAATTAGTTAATCTAGAATATATAAATAGCACTGCATGAGATAAAGTATAGCTCAATCTTATATTCTTATTTCTATAGCTGTTCACAAGGATGTAGTTGGTGTAATAATTTTCTTTCTCTCTTCTCTGTTTTAAGTTTCCATACTCTCAGTCAGCATCAAAAGAAGCCAGGTTTCTATACCTGGTAGGGAGACCTAACACTTCATTCCCAGAATTTCAGAGGTCCTTGATAGAGCTATCTGTATATTGGTATAGACTTCAATTAACTTTTCCTCTAGACATGGTAACACCATGAATTGCCTCAGAGGCAATTCTCCTGATATGCTTTCCTTCCTGCCATTATGTAGGGATGACCCTGTTTCCTATTAGTAATTGGATGCATTAGTGCAATTAATATGGTAACTGCCTCTGTTTCACATCCACGATGTGGCATAAGGAACTCTAAATGGAAAGGTAGCAGTTTTCAACACTGAACTTATGGAATATGTGTGATAACCCACAGGACAGCATGTATCCCTCAGAAACCAAGATCTCTAAGCCAGAAGATTTTCAAGTTGCAGAGGAAAAGAGAGTTTTGCAAAAATGTTATGAGGTGCCTCTATAATTCATTTTCACTCTTTGTTTGGCCAACCCTTGTATCCTGACTTCCATAAGAGATCAGACAATATACTGGCCACCGAAACTGAGCATTCTGCAACCTGGAGGATGTCCCGCAACCTTAAAAAGAGTCTCTTGGCCAATGTTTACTGAGATTTCAATTAAGTCATTCTACTTGTCCTGAGGCCAGCTGCTTAAAGGACATAGGTATAAGGTAAGATTCATGAAGCCTGTGGGCATCAGCTTATTGCATTATTGATTAGCCTACTTAGGATTTAGTTCTGATTGGGGTGCTATGCACTGGAAATCATATTTCTCTCATCCTTACAACAAAAACAGATCAAAAAGCCCTACAAAATATAAGTTCATGACTTCTGAGATCCCTCAGGAGTCAGAGGTCACAAGCCAACTAACTAAGTCTGAGCTGTAAAGAAATATAGGTGCCTTCAGGGAGAAACAGAGCATTTGCTTAGATGGGGCAGACACAGCAGGACACTTATAAGAGGAAGAAAGCTAGACTTGTAAATAAAACTAAAAAATAATGACAGACACTAAACCACAGGTCCAAAAAGATCAGCACACATCAAGATACTAAAACACTGCACATATCATATTCAAAGTGTGAAAAACTAAAGATACAGAGAAAATCTTGAAGGCAGGCAAAGAAAAAAAAACCACATTGCATAAAAAGTAACAAAAATAAGAATTACAACAGACCTTATCTGAAACCATTCAAGCCATAAGAAAACGAAGCAGTATCCCTAAAGTTCTAAAAGGAAAAAAAACTCTGACATCCCAGTAATCTACATGCAGAGAAAGTATCTTTCAAAAATAAAACATAATTTTTTTCCCTTCAGACAAATAAAAATTGATAGAGCTGTTCAACTGAGAATGGTTCAGCAGGTTAAGAACCCAACATTGTCTCCATGAGGATGCAGGTTCAATCCCTGGCCTCGCTCAGTAGGTTAAGGATCCTGCATTGCCACAAGCAATGGTGCAGGTCACGGATGTGGCTTGGATCTGGTGTTGCTGTGGCACAGGTCTCAGCTGCAGCTCTGATTTGACCCCTAGCCTGGGAACTTCCATATGCTGCAGCTGTGGCCATAAAATTAATGAAGAATCCATTGCCATCAGACCTGCACCACACACACACACACACACACACACACACACACACACACACACACAAAACAGTTCTTCAGAACAGATTGAATACTTTTACCCTAAGATCAAAAAGAAGGCAATAATATCCTTTCTCATTCCTATTCTTAGCATTATAATTCTTATTATTATTACTGTGGAAACGAGACAAGAAAAATAAAAGGCAGAGAGACTGGAAAGGAAGAAACAAGACTGTGTCTATTTACAAAATGTTTGTCTATGCAGAAAAGCCCAAGAAATTCACAAAATGATGTAGCGTTAGTGCTGAACCCACGTCGTTCAGCGAGGTCACGGGATGCACGATCAACGTGAAGAAGTGGATCGCCTTCCTATTTACCAACAACGATCAATAGGAATTCGAATCTTTTAAAGTAACCGTTTTAGAGCACTACACAGGAGGAGGAAGGGAAGAAGGAGGACCACCAACGATAACTATAACTACAACTTAGGTTGTAAAGTCAGAAAACATGGAGAGGATTTTGTGCTGAAAACTATAAAACAGTAACAAAAGAAAACCATGAAGACCTAAGTGAATGAAGATCTAAACCATGTAAATAATTGGAAGACTACCATTCTCCCTGCATTAGTCTACAGATGCTATGCAATTCCTGTCAAAATCCCAGGGGAAGGTTTATTATAGCTATCAACAAGCTGATGCTAAATTTATACGGGAAGGTAAAGGATCTAGAGTTCCTAGGAATTTGGTGTTTGACAGATATATAACCAAATTCCAAAAGAACAGAAATGAGACTGACTTTCTAGAAAAAAAAAAAAGATGGAAACTATTCACATCTTCTAACATCAGTTCTCAAAGTGTGGTTCATACCTTTGCAGTTTCCACCATGCTGATATTTCCGCTGATGGTGCAAATGCAATGGTGGGTAAAACTGCAGGTGTCTTAGGAGGAATCAAGGTGGTGGCGCTACAGTGTCCTGGCAATTCTTCTTCTTCAATACTAGACATACACAGAAAAAGCCCCTTAAGAATAGCCAGAAATAAACAGTAAAAATCTGTTAAAATTCTGAACTCATGAAAAAAATGTCTCTTTAGTACTCTGTGGTGAAATGGGAATGACACATAAGGGACTTCGGCATCATCCTGGAATCTCGTTGTCGTCTTGCAGAAAAGCGCTAGTGCCAGTTGCTCTCACTGTGAACCAATCTACCCGTTTTTCTCATGGAACGTTGTTTTTACTTGAAAGAACAAGTGACAAACAATAAGCGAATTGTAGTTGTGCAGACTTGGCTATTTAACGACTCTTTCTTAAAATAAAGTAAGCCAGGGACTTCATGGAAAACAACCGACAGTATTTGTTGGTGATGATAAAATTCAAGTTCTCAAGTTAAAGTTCTGTTATTGTCAGTCTCTAATTGGCCACTGACACAGAGCGGTGGGTTAAAAAGCTAAAGGGTAGTATTAACAAGGTAATAGCTTTACCTCTGAAAAGGTAAAATCAGATATATAAAGGTTTTTTTTTTTTATTAGATTTTGAAGACTAGGGAAAATTCACTTGAAGGGATTTGGTACCAAGTATCTTAAAGATCTTGAAAGTCATTTCCAGGGCTGTCCATTCCCTAGAGAAGTTTTTAATCCTCGGAAAAAGTTCAAGGTGAGTTATTTTCTCTCAAATCTGGCACTAAAACCATCAGCAAATGAAGAATGTTGGTATTTTTGGTTGGCTTCCCACTTAGCTTCAATTCTTTTTCACTGTCTCTTCTCGGCTGAGACAATAACTTGGTGCAAGCCAACCAAGGAGGTTTGCTGATAATGAGAATCACCAACTGGCAGGTCTAGTCTATTTTCTGACAAAGGCGTTTCCTGGGTCCTGGCCTCATGAGTAAGAGCGAGAATTGAGGAGAACGCTGGCCCTGGATATCGTCCAAATTTACAAAGCAGCAGCAAGCATCACAGACTTCCAACTGCCTGGGGAAATTGGTACAAGGTGTTATTTCTCAGATCATCCATCAGTTCAACTTCAGTGGGATTTGAGCAGGACAGAATTGGCTGGGAGTGGGGAATTTCAGTTTGTCAATAAAAATAATTACAGTTAAACTAAAGGCTGTACCACTCTTAATTCAATTTTGTTCTCAAGGTGAAGAAGAACGTATCCACGTACACACTTGGAGAAACAGGCGAAATAAGCAAAGTGAAACATTTCTGCCTCCCCTTCCAAACACGTATCTTTACAGGCCTTCCTTCTTCTTACAATGAGTAACTACATTTTTATTCCTAATATTTGTTTTTTTGTTTGTTTTGCTTTTTAGGGCCACACCCATGGCATGTGGAGGTTCCCAGGCTAGGGGTCTAAACGAAGCTCCAGCTGCCAGCCTACACCACAGACACAACCATGCCACAGCCGAGCCACATCTGCGACCTACACCACAGCTCACGGCAACACCGGATCCTTAACCCACTGAGTGAGGCCGGGGATCAATCCCGCATCCTCATGGCCCCTAGTCAGGTTTGTTAGCTGCTGAGCTATGAAGGGAACTCCAGAAGCAGTTATTGATATAACTTCCTTTCTTCATCAGAAACTTCTGTTTCCCATCCAGCCTCCATTCTCCCTGTCTTCAAGATAGGTCTAGGATTTTTATGCACAGAGCAATGCACCCCTCTAGAAAACTATATTTATGGTAGCCTTCCTGGTGTCAAGGTGAAGATATTTCATTCAGTTCTAATAATGAGAAAAACGTAAATGATGTGTGTGCTCCAGGGAAGCTGCTTAAAAGAGTGCCTTTTTGCAGCCCACCAAGGTGAAGGCAAGATAATTGGTGCTCCAGCAGCCATTCTGAATGAGGAGGTGACCTTGATGTTGGAAATGATGTGCTGAGGATGATGGAACAGCACATGCCTGTTGATGGAACAGCAAGGGGTCTATTGACTAGACATCCCTGACTGTGGAGTGACCACGCCAGACTAAACAATCTACATCAGGATCATCAGGATTTACTTTGTGTGTGAGGGAGAGACACTGTGAGCTTATTTAAGCTTCTATTCATATTTTCACACAGCTAGGGATAATCTTTTTTTTTTTTTTTTTTTTTTTTT
>PVHT020000118.1:415769-482733 GCA_004024745.2 Catagonus wagneri
GGACATTACTAAGGACTTGGCATCTTCTTCTGGGAAAAGCATCAGTGCATTTTTGGTTGAATGTAGAAGAGTTATATCCTGTTAGGAGGAAGCCTGGCCTTGCCATTGTCCTTATTTGGAGACTAAGTATGGTTTAAAGAGGTACACATGGGTGCCAGCGTGACAAGGGCTGAACAAGTGATGTTTAATTTACTTGGCTAGCCCACGGTACCGCAGAGTTAGCCAAATACTAGTCTAGCTGTCTCTGTAAAGATGTTTTTTGATGAGATTAACATTTAAATCAGTAAAGGGAGTTCCCATTGTGGATCAGCAAAAACCAATCTGACTAGCATCCATGAGGATGCATATTTGATCCCAGGCCTCACTCAGTGGGTTAAGGATGCAGCGTTGCCGTGAGCTGTGATGTAGGTGCCATGAGCTGCGGCTCAGATTCCACGTTGCTGTGGCTGTGGTGTAGGCTGGCAGCTGTAGTTCTGATTCGACCTCTAGCCTGGGAACCTGCATATGCCACGGGTGTGGCCCTAAAAAAACAACAAAACAAAACAAAACATTTAAATCGGTAGACTGTAAGCAAAGTGGACCATCCCTCATAATGTAAGGTGGTCTCATTCAATCAACTGAAGGCCTCAAGGGAAAAAAAAAAATCTCAGGTCTCCTGAAGAAGAGGAAATTCTGCCTCCAGATGGCCTTCAGACTCAAGCTGCAACATGGACTCCTTCCTGGGTCTCCTCCCTGCTGGCTGGCCCCGCAGATTTCAGACTTACCCGCCCCCATAATCATGTGAGTCAGTTACTTAAATCTCTACATGTGTCCAAGTCATCTTTGTTCTGCTGCTATGGAGAACCCTGACTAATACACCGCCCTCCACCAGCTACCTCTAAATGCCTCATCTCAGCCCCCAGGCATGCCTCCCGCAGGGCAGTTTCTCTTCTGTACCACACTGATACATCAGCTACCGCCAGAGGCTATTGCTCCAACCACTTTATGGCCCAAATTGCCATCTACTCAAAACCGTGTGTTCAGAGTGTGCTTCTCAAAACACTTGAGTTCATGAGCTGCAGTAAGAGTGAACAGAATGAAATATCCCAGCAAAAGAGGAGCAAACAGAAACAAATATTAGACATGTGTTTTCTTTAAAGCCCCTCAGCCATAATCGCAACTGAAGGATTATGTTTTGACTGCCTCTGCCCGTGTTTTTTGGCTATTCTTTTACTCCAATATAGGCATCTCAACAAATTTCAAAAAGTAGAACACTATACAGGCCTGATTCACTGACTGATGTGCAGTGACACTAAAACTCAATAACAGCAAAGTTTGGGGGGAAAAAAGCTATACAATTTGAAATTTTTAAACACTACCCAAATAAATATGAAATAAAAGTATAAATCACAGATAATTTAGAAAATCCTATGAAAAGCAGCCGAAGAAGTATTCATAAGAATAATTATGACCAACATTATTTTTAACCAAATGTAATAAAAATGAACAAATGGGCATTCAACTCAGGAAGCTAGAAAGTGAGCATAATCCGTCAATAAAGTAGCAGAAGAGGATCAATGGAGATAATGAGAGAGATAAATGAACTCGTTTAATTAAAAAACCCATGATTAAAAGCAAAAACTGTTTCTTTAAAAAGGCCAATAAATAAAAAAGCTTATTACAGAGATAAAAAGAAGAGAAAAACAACTCAAAACAGCAGGATTAAGAATGGGGAAAATATCTGAACTACCAGCAGGAGAAATTTTTAAAGTATAGGAAAATATTAGATATAAATTTATAATGACATATTTTGACAATCTGCATGAAATAGACCATTTTTGAAGATAATATAGTCAAAACTAACCGAAGAAGCAAGAAAACCTAAAACTATCATTATTTACGGAATAAATTATAAATTAACCAATGGTAATTATACACTAGACCAGGCAAATTCTATCAGGCATCTAGAAAAAAACAGCTTTTACTACTATTTTTTTAAAAATACATTTTAAAAGGATAGAAGGCTTCAAACAGCACAAAAACAATGAAACTAATTCAACCTCAAAGATGCAAACAGATATGCACAGGAAAGATGTAAAAATTATTTTTAAAACAGACAATCCAATCCAGCTTGTATTACAGTAGTTATAACGGTTTTCTTGGCTAACACATTTCTTTCTCATCATCAACCACTAACCTTCTTTTGCTAACGTGCCATTCTCTTTAAGGGATTGTTCTTCCTTCTTTCCAAGACAGCTCACAAAAACTCCTGCTCAGCAATGGACTGGACATGCGACCTAAGCTTGACCAGTCAGATCCTCTCTGCTTGAAATCTGGTCCTTGAAAAAAGTCAAAAGGCAATAAAGGCAGTCAGGATAAGTGTAAAATGATGCCATGGTAGAAAAATGGTCTACTAGTTTCTTTTGCTCTCAGAGAAGCCCCAGTTCTTGTCCTTCTTGAGCTTTAATGACTAAGTTTTACTTTGCTTCTGCAAAATACCTCCACTCTATTTCTACTTTTTAAAATTGCTACTCAATGACTATTTTTTACTGTTTGCCAGAGAAATCCATCTGGAACAATCGGAATATATTTAAAAATATAATTCAATTACCTTGATAGATTAATAGTACAAAACTATGAGATATCTATATAAATTTATAATGATAGTACTCCCCAAAAGCACGTACTAAAAGACAATGCTTATTCCCATTTTAAAAGATAAAATTATCAGTGAACTAAAAGTAGAAGGGATTTCTCTCAACTTAGGTATATCTACCAAAAAATATCATTACATGATGGTGAAATGTTAAAAGCAACTGAATGAAAGTCAGAATAAGTTGAAGCATTTATCAACCCTATTACTCAACATGGTTAGGGACTCTGGCTTGTGCACTAAGATAAGAAAAATAAATAAATAGAGACAAATTATTTGCAACTACTATAATGACTATGTGACTAGAAGAATGTTTTGCAAATCATTTGGTACATGATCTTTAACCTAATTGATGAGGGGCAGGTAGGGATAGAAATTACAATTTTCTCTTACAAAAAGAAAGAATGCAGTAACATTTGGCTTCTAACATGCAAATAGGATAGTGTTCTTTTGGACAGAAAAGATGCTATGCCTTCCTATGACTGCCAAGCCATGATAAACCAAACACAACAAACAAACAGTAAAGGAGGGAAAATTTAAAAGATATCTTTTCGGAGTTCCCTTTATTGCTCAGCAGTTAAGGAACCCGACTAGGATCCATGAGGATTCAGGTTTGATCCCTGGCCTCGCTTAGTGGGTTAAGGATCTGGCATTGCTGTGAGCTGTGGTGTAGGTCACAGACATGGCCTGGATCCCGAGTTGCTGTGGCTGTGGTGTAGGCCAGCAGCCATAGCTCTGATTCAATCCCTAGCCTGGGAACTTCCATATGCTTCAGGTGTGGCCCTAAGAGGCAAAAGCAAAAAAAAGAAAATCTTTTCTTTGGTCTGGGAGAAGAAAGGGATTCAAGAGAACAAGGTAGGCAAACATCATCCCAATGTTCTCTTCTGGACAAGAAAAGGGAAAGATGCGTAAAACAGATGAGGATGAAACTGGTTCTCTTGTTTGCTGCTCCCAAATTGGGATTCTGGGAAGATTTCACTTCTTAGGTTGTCCCCCTACATGATAGGATCCTAACACATCAAAGCAAATTAGAATTACATGCATGGTGAAGAATTAACATTTAACTTTCACAAGCCACCATCAGTTCCCATCCAGTGGAACACTAGATTAAGAGTCTATGACCTGAGAGCAGAAGCTGGTGTGGGAGGGGATGATCAAGCCAGGGCGTCAGGTGGAGGTTGAGCCAGAGACTCAGGGATGCAGCCAACAAGAACTAAAAGAAGCGCATGTTAATAGTAGGAGGGTCCAGATGTGAACCCAAGGAGGGGGCTAGGTGAGCATAACCACTGTATCCAAGAACATCACTAAGATAAAAAACAATGATTAATAAATTCATCAGCTACAAATTTCAGGACTGGAGTCCAGCAGACAAAAGACGTTGAGCAACAGAGAAGAGCGATTAAAGCTGTACACACTTCTGAATTCTCCTTTCCATCACTGCCATGAAGACAGAGGATTTCCTCATATATCCAGACCCCTTCTTGGGGAAAATTAATGAAGAAAAGGGCAGATCACCAAAAGTATGTGATTTTGTTTGTTTGTTTTTTTGTTTATCTTGGAGAGACAGAATACTCCAAAGTGACTACTTAAATTACTAGATGGACTAAATTAGACTGAAAATTTAGTTAAATGTTTTTGCTGCTAAGTAGCAAGTAGGAAAATCAGGTCAACTATGGGCAAAATAAAGAAATTACACTTTTTTCTCTTTAATGTAATTTGCAGGGCAATATGAAATTTCTTTAATGTGATTTGCAGGGCAATATAAAATTTCTAACTCCATGCCAGTCCACCAAGAAACTGTAAGATGGAGTTCCTGTCGTGGCTCAGTGGGTTAAGAACCTAACCAGTATCCATGAGGATACAGGCTGATCCTGGGCCTCGCTCAGTGGGCTAAAGATCTGGTGTCACAAGCTGTGGTGTAGGTTGCAGATTCTGTGCTGCTGTGGCTGACAGCTGCAGCTCTGATTAGAACCCTAGCCCAAGAACTTCCATGTGCCTTAAAAAAAAAGAAGAAAAAGAAAAAAAAGAAACGGTACGAGAATCTACTGGAAAATTATCATAACAAAAAAGAAAGTCAAATAAGGTGGCCAGGTTGTAAGATCTACATATAAAAATCAAATAGTACAATACGCTAATAATAACCAACTATAAATGTAATTTTTAAGATCTCATTCATAAAATCAGAAGAACTCTCCATATAAGAGCATCCAGATTAGTATAAAGAAAACAATAAAATTTTACTTTACAGCATGAAAAAAATCTAAATAAATGAAAAGAAAGAGATGATTTTGCATGTGAAGCCTCGATTTTTAATATTAAATTTCTATAGGGATTTTTTTGTTGAAATTAGCGGTACATAGGTTGCTGGGCTAAAGAGAATTCAATATAATCAAATAAGTCCAGTGTTTAGTGAGATCTCTGGCAAACAATATGTACTAAATAAACAGATATAACAGTTAAAAGTATACAATCATTATTATTCTCATTGCTTACTACTATTATCTGCTCAATACTATTGCAATCTTGCAATAGAGAACTTACTAAGAATGAGGTCAAAAATAGAACCCATAAAAGATAAGATTTACAGATTTAATTATAAAATTTTTTTCTTATATAGCAAAAAACACCATAAACAAGACTGTTATTCAAACATAAAAATATCTGTAACATATAAAAATAAATGTTACTATCTTTAATGTCTTATAAAGCAATGGGGAAAAAAAAAGAACTTAAAGAGAAAAACTGGCAAAAGATATGAAGTGGAAATTCACAATAAACCAGTGAACAATGCCAAAGAAATCAATGGAAATAAAAGTTAGTATCGTAAGGACTCAAAATACAAACAAAAATGATAGCCATTTTCACGTCAATTCGGCAAACAATTGTAAAAAGCTGAATTGGAGATCTCTAATTTACTGTAGTAGAATATATTTATATACTTTGCAGTTACTTCCGTGTATGCCTAAGTTTTCTTATCAGAACTTATCTGATGTGGTTGGTTCCCAGGTACTCTCCTAAAACCCTGCAGGCAAGTCACCCACATGGAGACATGAATACTTGGGCTGGTGATGTTCGCCTATTCAGAGCACTTAAGAGAGCCACTGAACAAGAGGATTGAAGTTCCCTGAAATCTGTCTGTTCGTGTGCATATGAAAGCAGTTTTAGGAGATTTTTCTAAATATGACAATAACTCTAAAAAATTAGCAAGACATTGCCAAGAGTGAGTTGTGAAGCTGAACTTTTCTAAATTATAAGCACTATTTTAAAAAAATTCTGTAATTAGACATGCAAGAGTGCAGACTGAATTATCTACTCTCTTGGTAAAGATATTATAAAATTGTCCTATAAAGAGGTGATTATTGAAAAGGCAGGCTAAAAAGGTAAGCCAGGGTTAGAGGTGTACCGGGCACGTGTTAATCATGTTTGCTGAATATCTGAATATCATGTCTGAATACGATCAGGACAGGAAAATTGGAGGGGCGTTGTTTCAAGAGTGCTGCCTTGGGCTAGGGTTTCTCAGTGTTCCTTCTCCAGATCTGACTCATTTCTCCAGCATTTGAGTGCCAACGTTTGGGTCATAATGACCATGACAAAGGAGCCACAGACCCAGATTCTTTGCCTTGGCTTCAAATCACAGGAGGAAGAAGGAGCCTCAGATCCCATCAACCTCAAGAGAGACCACCAGGGATTCAAGACAAAATGCCCAACCAGCGGGACAAAGTACATTCCCTTGGAGTCTTGGTATTGGTTCCTTAGAATTCAGGAATTTGATGACATGCCTATTTCATAGTCCTAAAGGCAGTTCTTCTAGGATAAGAAATAGAAAGTCAGCTCCCGATTTCTGTGCAGTCTGATCTTTGGCCATGGAGTTTGGCCAAATCCCTTTAGTAGCTACGACAGTTTGTCATTGAAGATATAGGGCAACAAAGAGAGCTCGTCTCCAAACACTCAAGAGTGAAAATGCTCTTTTCTATCCAACTGCCAGCAGATGAGGGGCCTTTGAGACTTGAACAGAATAGGAAGAGAAACATGCCACACACAATTTATCTTTGCCAATTGTCTTAGCTGCTTTTTCCCACAGTTGGGAGAAAGGTACTCAGCTTCTTCTAGCCGACTGCAGCTCGATAAATAATGTGTAAACCACCACAGCAGAAAATCCATTGAATTCGCACATTATCTGAATGTGCCTGCATTCTTAGAGTTATATCCGTATGGTAGGTAGAGGGAAATATTTTAAATTTCTGATAATAAAATAATTATGGACTTACAGGAAGTTTTAAAAATAGTTCATGGGGTCTTGAGTCGTCTTCTTGATCCAGCTTCACCTAATACTGACGTAAATAACTGTAGTCTAATTAGGATAGCCCCATAAAATGTAGGGTGTAGAGTTAAGTCTGAATTTCAGAGAAATAGCAAACTTTTTTTAGTGTAAATAGCTCCCAAAATAACCTGTCGTTTATCTGACATTCAAATCCACCTCAGCGTCCTATATTTTTATTCACAAAATCTGACAACTCTAAATATGGCATCAAAGGCAAAAAACTGACACGGGTTCAATACTGAAAACTAGGCTACAGACCTTATTCAGTTCTCACCATTTTTATAATTTACATGTCTTCATTTGTATGTGTATATGTAGTTTGCTGTCTTTTTTTTTTTTTTTAGGGTTGCACCTGCAGCATAGGGAAGTTGCCAGACTAGGGGTGGAGTCGGAGCTGTAGCTGCTGGCCTATGCCACAGCCGCAGCAATGCCAGCTGCATCTGCGACCTACACCACAGCTCATGGCCACACCAGATCCTTAACGCACTGAGCGAGGCCAGGGATTGAACCCTCATCGTCATGGATACGAGTTGGATTCTTAACCCGCTGAGCCACAACAGGAACTCCTGCTGTCTTTTTTAAATATCAAAAACAGGAACCTAAAGAGTCGGAGATCCTTGCAATGCAGACCCCAGCACAGCTGCACTGTCACTGCCTGGCTGGCCATGGACTCTCACCCAAGAGCCTGGCTGAATTAACAGGCTGTGAGTGGCAGAAGGAAACCCACAGTGTTGGATTTTGCTCTAGTCTAGAAGACCCAGTTTAGCTTTCCACCTACCTGGGAAAGGTCTTGCACTTGAATTTCCTTTGTTTTTTATTATCCCTAGGCCATGATTTCCCGGGTGAATAGCTGCTTTCACGCTTTATAACAAGAGCCAGATTCTTCTTCTTGGGCTGTAATTTGTATTCTGCAACTGGTGATTTGATAGTCAGCCTTTGGGATGATTTGACTTTATTTTCTTTGGGAATAGTGGTGCTAAAAATAAGGGAAAGTGAGGTGGGGAAAACAAATCAAACCTCACACTGCTGGAGCCGTGCCGGGCAGGTAGGTGGCTTTCACTGAGGACCCTGAGCCGGAGACAAACGGGGTGCCGGCAGCCAACAGCACCAAACGAAGCTGGGAAATAGCTCATTCCATTTAGAGACACTCACGGGGCCCCTTGTAGGGCCTCCTTCGGGCTCTTTCAGCGCACCCTTGCCTCTCAGAACGGCACACTTTCTGGGGAGTTCCTGTGTGGCTCCCAAAGGGTTACGACCCCGTCTAGCATCCATGAGGACGCAGGTTCGATCTCTGGCCTCGCTCAGTGGGTTAAGGCTCCGGTGTTGCCGTGAGCTGTGGCGTAGGTTGCAGACGCAGTTCAGATCTGGCGTTGCTGTGGCTGTGGCCTAGGCTGGCAGCTATAGCTCCGCTTCGATCCCTAGCCTGGGAACCTCTATATGTCGTGGGTGCGGCCTTAAAAAGACAAAAATAAATAAATAAATAAATAAACTTTCCCTCTCAACTGGATCAGTTCCATTAGTCCATGCACGTTCTTGTCTTTATTGTTCAATTTTAAAAACACCCTTTCCTGGAGTTCCTGTTGCGGCTCAGTAGTAACGAACCAGACTAGTACCCGTCAGGATGCAGGTTCAATCTCTGGTCCTGCTCAGTGGGTTAAGTATCTGGGGTTCCTGTGAGCTATGGTGTAGGTTGTAGATGAGGCTTGGATCCTGTGTTGCCTGGGCTGTGGCTGTGGCGTAAGCCGGCAGCTATAGCCCTGATTTGACCCCTAGCCTGGGAACTTTCACATGCTGCAGGTGCAACTCTAAAAATAAAATAAATAAATAAATAAAACTTTCTTAACCCCACTTTAACTATACTTCTCTGCTCCTTTTCATGGAAACAACCTCTGAAATAGTTGTCTTGACTCCCCTTTTCCTATTCCTCTCATTCCCTTTTTAAACTTTTATCATGTAGTTATTTCATTAAATACAAAATCTAAGTTAAGAAACATTGAAAAATGAACACGGTGAACCTTCAACTCCACTTGTCTGTGTTTTTTGCCTTTTTAGGACCACTTCTCTGTGTTTTTTGCCTTTTCAGGGCCACACCTATGGCATATGGAGGTTCCCAGGCTAGGGGTCAAATTGGAGCTGTAGCTGCCAACCTACACCACAGCCAAGGCAACACGGGATCCTTAACCCATGAGCGAAGCCAGGGATCGAACCTGTGTCCTCATGGATACTGGTCAGGTTCCTTAACCACTGAGCCACAATGGGAACTCCCTTCTGCTTCACTTGAAAACTGGAACATCAACCAGCTTCATGGTATCAACCTCTGTTCCTTCTCCATCGATCACTCGGCCCTTTCTCCCCCAAATGGAGAAGACACCTTAAATTTTATGTGCATCATTTCATTTTATTTTATAAAATCTGTCATGCATCTCTGTATTCCTAAATAATATATACGATCGTCTGGGGTAGATCAGGTTAGGTTCTTTTTCTGTCCACATTTTGAAACATCCCAAATTGAACAGGTTCAGAAAAAAACTCCTAACCTCGCACCTCCCACAGTCTTCCCAGCCTCCCCACGTCATTCCGCTCCTTACTCAGACAGACAGTGTCGTTTCAGTCACTACAACTCCTCTCTTTCTCCTGTGCCACGTATCCAGTCTCTCAGTGCAACCTGTTGGTTCTACCTTCAAAACATAGTCAGAACCCAACCACTTCCCATCTCGACGCCTTTCCCCCAGGTTCAAGCCCCTGTCACCTCTCATCTTGATGATCAAAAGATCCACATATCTGCATCCTTGCTTTTGCCCTTGCCCCCATCTCCAGCCACGGTCTATTCCCCGCCTAGCGACCCCAGTGATTATTTGAAAATCCACGTCGGATCACATTACTCTTAGCAGAACGCTCTGTAGCAGCTTCCGCGTCAGGCAGTGTGAGTATCCACAAGGCGTGACAACCTGCACGCCAAGTTGCAGACTTTCTTCTCCCACCGTCTTCCCCGGGGGCACCCCCTCCACCCACCTGCTCCCCTGAAAAAGCCGGAATCCTCCTCTCCCAGGGCCTTTTCCATGCTCTTTTCCCGGAATATCCCCTCTTCCCAGACGGCAGGCTCTCCCTCACCTCCTTCACTTCTTAAACATCATCTCATCAGCGAGTCCTTCCCTAACATTCTATTTAAACGAGCCTCTGAGCAAGAGTTCCCCTTGTGACTCAGTGGTAATGAACCTGACTAGCATCCATGAGGACGCAGTTTGATTCCTGGCCCCGATCAGCGGTTTAAGAATCCAACCTTGCCACGAGCTGTGGTGTAGGTCGCAGATGCGGCTCGGATCTGGTGTTGCTGTGGCTGTGGCTGTGGCCGGCAGCTGCAGCTCCAGTTCAGCCCCTAGCCTGGGAACTTCCATGTGCTGCAGGTGCAGCCCAAAATGAACAAACAAACAAATAAATAAAAGCATTTGAGGGAATTCCTTGGTGGCTCAGCATGTTAAGGACCGGGCACTGTCACTCTTGGGGCTCTGGTCACTGCTATGGTACAGTTTCGACCCCTGGACCAGGAACTTCTGCATGCCACAGGTGTGTATGGGGGGGGACTAAAATTAATTAGTTAATTAATTAATTTAAAAAGAAGCATTTGAGCCCCATCAGCACTTTTTAATCTCCCTTTCCTGCTTTATTTTCTCCGCAATGTTTATTACATTCTGACAGGCTGTATCTTTTGCTTGTTTGTTTGCTTGCTTGGCTTCCCTTTCTAAACTACACGCTCCTTGAAGGCAAGAGTTTGGGGCTGTCTCACTCACTGCTCCATCTCCAGCCATGCCTAGAACATACTACATCTGAATGAATATTTGTTGAATAAATAAATGCATGGATGAATAAATGAACGTAAACCATCTTTTCAATTACCTCATTTCACCAGCTACCGATATCCCGTCGCCAGCTCCACACCCTACCCCTTTTCCAGCCCCCAACCAAACTCCAGCCCAAACCAAAAGGGCGTTTAGCCCCCAGCCCTGTGACTTCCAAACGGTAATTACAGATTCTCCTCCTCCCTGCTCTCTTTCTCCTTTAAGCACTCCTACAGGCGGTCATAGGGCTGGAGACTTTAAAATACATTCTTCTACAGCTGAAGGTAAAACACTCTTTCTCTGGAAGTCATTATCTATTTGTCTTCCACCACGGCCATAAACCTATTGTCAATTTTAAGGCCATTAAAGTCTAAAGCCTAAAGGCCTATGAGCAAAAAATCCAGTTTTTTAGCTCTCAGAGTCTGTGTGGCACATTCGGGTTTAATATCACGCTTAGAAAAAGAAAAAGCAAAGACCAGATTCCACTCACTCTGTGCCCTTCCTCTCTCTTGGAATACCTTATATCAGTTCCTAAAAACCTAAATTACATGAAGTTTATGAAATTAGTTTCCTCATGAAAAAGAAAAAAAAAAACGGATTTATTATTCAAGAGGATGGGAAACACAATTTATTATTCAATATCCTTGGAACAAAATATTTGAAATGCGAGATGAAATATTTTCAAGCTGCTTCACTAAATTCAGGCAGACGGAAAAGAACATTTGCACATTACCATAAAACATTCATCAGAAGGTCTGTCAGCAATGTAGAGGGAAATAGCCAAATTTGGGGGTTGCTAATAATTCCCATTAAATGTGTCATGACCATTTTTATGGTATTGTGTTCTGGAACTCGCCTCTGATATTGGAGGCTATGTCCAAAGATCTTATAAATTATTCAGTCCAAAGAAATAGAACCTTCCAGAAGTTTTCATAATGATTAAGGAGACATGAATGACCGAAGAGCCTAAAAATCAATTGGTTTCATGACATGCTGTGAGCAAGAATTGACGTTCGATATTTTGAAGTTCAATATTTCTATAACCCGTGGACTTTTAACAAATACAGCAAGTGAGAAAAAAAATGTTTTCAATTTTTAATGGTCTTATTCAATTCAAATTTTCTGATTTATCTCTGAGTTCCCCTCATCTGCTCCCTCTGAGTCTGTTTATGAGCACTGTTTTATCAAGGTCAAGTTCCAAAGGCTATTCGTCTGCCTCAGCATCTGCCTCATAACATTTTTTCTTTTTGCTTTTAGGGCATACCAGTGGCATATGGAGGCTCCCAGGCTACTGGTCAAATCGGAGCCAGCCTATGCCACAGCCACAGCAACACCAGATCCGAGCCAAATCTGCAACCTACACCACAGCTCATGGCAATGCTGGATCCTTAAACCCCTGAGCGAGGCCAGGGATGGAACCCACTCCCTCTTGGGTACTAGTCAGATTCGTTAACCGCTGAGCCATGACATGAACTCCTCTAAATTCAATCTTTTAGCAAATTCTGTCAGTGGTACTTTCTCTGACCTGCTCTTTTTATTCATTGTCAACGTTGTAAGATTTATTCATGTTGTGCATACCTATGACTCATTCAGATAAAAATTATGTTTTGATTTAAAAATACTAATTCAGATCTCAAAATATTCAAGAATAAACTCTACATTGATTTTTTAAAAATAAATATGAGAAAAAACTATTGTAGAAAATACAGCAGAATGTATTGATGGGTCCAGTATATGGTACAGTTTCTTTAACAAGATGGAAAATCACAAATCACCAATATAAATACCAATTGAATCGATCACATAAAAGCTTTTTCTTTTTTTAAGGCCACATCCACGGCATATGGAAGTTCCCAGGCTAGGGGTCAAATCAGAGCCATAACTTGCTGACCTACACCACAGCCACAGCAACGCCGGATCCGAGCCGCACCGGTGACCTACACCACAGCTCATGGCAATGCCGGATCCTTAATCCACTGAGCAAAGCCAGGGATTGAACCCGTGTCCTCATGGATACTAGTCAGGTCTGTTAAACTCTGAGCCATGATGCAAACTCCCCAAAATCATATAAAATTTTAAATGGTTAACTATAATAAAAAAGTATTATGAGACAAATTACAATAGATATATTGTATATAGCAAAAGATTACTATCCAGAATTTATTTTAAAACTCTTACAAAATTCATTTCAAAGTTCCAAGTGATAAGATAGAAAATCAGTTTAAGAGCACGCAAACCACACAGGGACAAAACCTAAATTGCCACTAAACAGCCAAAGAGCGCAACCACGCTTGGGTTATCAGGGAAGGTGAATTAAAACGTTAAGCTACCATTTCACACTCATAAGACTGGCCCACGAATTTTAAGTCTGACAGTACAAAGTGCTGATAAGAACAATGCTATTAATGGACTATGACTTGGAAATACCCACTTTGGAGAGAAATCTGACAATTTTTCATAAAGCTATGTTCCTATCTGGGAGTTCCCATCACGGTTCAGCAGTAAAGAACCTGACTAGTATCCATGAGGATGTGGGTTCCATCCCTGGCCCCACTCAGTGGGTTCAGGATCTGGCGTTGCTGTGAACTGTGGCGTAGGTCACAGACGTGGCTTGGATCCTGAGTTGCTGTGGCTGTGGTGTAGGCTGGCAGCTACAGCTCCAATTTGACCCCTAGCCTGGGAACTTCCATATGCATCAGGTGCAGCCCTAAAAACCAAAAAAAAAAAAAAAAAATTATGGTATATTCTTGTTATAAAATACAATTGCTAAAATGAACTAGACCCACATATATCAACAAGAATCAATAGCTAAAAAGAATGTTTGGTAAAGAAAGAAAACTTTAGAATATTACATGTAGTATACTACATGTGTAATTTTTAAAAATAATTATATATATTGTTTTTGTGTGTATATGTTTGTGGACAGTAATGTTTTGAAATGAAAAACCTGGACTGGGAATTCCTGCTGTGGCTCAGCCGGTTAAGAACCCAACATAGTGTCTATGATCCCTAGTGCAGGTTCGAACTCTGGCCTTGCTCAGTGGGTTAAGAATCTGCCATTGCTACAAGCTGAGGTATAGGTCACAGACGTTGCTCAGATCCGGTGTTGCTGTGGCTGTGGCATTGGCCGGCAGTTCCAGCTCCAATTCGACCCCTAGCCCAGGAATTTCCACATATTGTAGGTACAGCATTAAAAAAAAAAAAAAAGGCTGCAAAAACACTAAATTCTTCATTATGTCTAATTCTGGAGAGTGTGGGAAATATAAAAAATTGGGGAAGGAAGCCCAAAGAACTTTGAAGCAAATGTTAGTATCTGTTAATTTGGGGTGCTTCACTTTGTGTGTTTTTGGATATGGCACTGAAAGAAGTAAAATGAAGCATGAAGTTAGAGTTAGTATTTTCTTGAACGGCTGTAAAAACAATAATCTAAATAAAACTTTTCTAAAACCACAGCTTGTCTGGCTTGTATTATAAAGTAACGCTGGGATTACATTCGTACCACTGATCTAAAGCCGCAGATAGAGGAAGTTTTAAGTAGAAAGATAAACTCTTTCTCCGAGTACCATGTTGTAGTTCAGTCAGATTCTGACAGGCACCCTTCCCCTTCATCTTGTGATTTCTAATTGAATAGAGATAAACCTAGTCTTCTTTGAAAGTTTCTCTGACAAATTTTTCTCTAAGAAAAAGACAGCATTTGCCAAAGGAAATATACAAGGACTATAAAGTTGCTAGAGGAAATACACAAGGAATATCAACCCTCCCTTTTGGCTGACATTTTTGATGACATAATTGCAACATAGAATTTATTCACACATGCAGTTTATAAGCAATAACACAGGGAGCTCCCACATAAATTTTGTACCAGTCTTTCCTGATGGCAAAATTTTGCAAAACCATAGTATAACGTTACAACTGTGGTACTGACACCGATATAACAGATAACTCATCTGCTCCAGATTTCCCCATTTTTACCTCTACTCCCGAGTATGCTGGGGTATATCTGTGATATTAGGTGCTACCCACTTGTATTATGCGTAAGTTCAGGTATCCACCGCCATCTGAGCAGTTCCGAAACCACACGCTCCCCTTGTGCTGATTTTTACAACTAAGACCAGCTCCTGCCAATGCCTTCATTTCTAATGTTCTGCCATTTAAAAAATTTATATCAGTGGAAGCATACAGCATGTAACATTTGCATGGGAGCTTTTTTTCCGCTCAGCATAATTATCTGGAGATTCATTTAAGTTGTTAATATCGCATGTCTCCATCCTGAGCACCTCCAGGGCTCAGCTGGGGCTGGCCACAGTGGCTTGATGGCTATGACATCTTGGCAGGCAACTTTTTTTGTTTACAGTACCAAGTTGAAGAATTCTGCCTAGGCCTGGATCCTAGGCATTCTCTATTTTCTTCTAAATGTTGTTTTACAGTTTTATTTTACTTTTGAGTCCATTTTGAGGTCATGTTTACGTAAGGTTTGAGGTTGAGGTCAAGGTTCCTTTATTTTCAAGAGTATCTGCCCTATCTATCCAACAATATGCGCATGAATGTGCACGAACAACACACCTCCTAAAACCTTAGATTTAAATAGAGGCTGTAATTCAATCAAAGGAGCAAAGCATCAGTTGTTTTTCATGATATACACAAAATTACTTGGAGCCTTCCCGTCATGGCGCAGAGGTAACGAAACTGACTAGGATCCACGAGGATGTGGGTTTGATTCCTGGCCTCGCTCAGTGGGTTAAGGATCCGGCGTTGCCGTGAGCTGTGGTGTAGGTCACAGACGTGGGTCGGATCCTGCATTGCTGTGGCTGTGGTGTAGGCTGGCAGCAGCAGCAGCTCTGATTTGACCCCTAGCCTGGGAACTTGCATATGCTGCGGGTGCGGCACTAAAAAGAAAAAAATAAATAAATATAAAGTAAATTTACCTTAGGCAGTCATACTGAACACAAATGAAATGTCTCTAAAACACTTAGCATGGTGTCTAGAAGACAGTAAGTATGCAATAGAGCCTCGCTAGACCCGATTTTATTAATATTTCTTTTTAAAAAGGCACATTCTGTGTTAAGATCAGAAAGCTGAAGCAATTGATGCCAATTCAGGTCAAATTCACCCCTCTGCCTCAACCCTGGTGAGGACAGGCGTGCTTAGTACCTGCCATCTCAGCACCTCAAGATTTCAGATTTATGGGTGTCCCTGTTCCCGTCCCAAGAGCACCTTGCTTTATCCATCAAAATCTGGTGACAGATTTCCAGAGTGTGAAAGATCTATAGCAAACAGAATCGGAGCTATAAGCTAGAAGCAAAAGTTGGAAAGAAACTGCTAAACTGTGAAATGGGATCCGATGATCTTATATGCCATTCAATGCATCGCTCTCAAGAAAAATATCTCATTTTTGGCTCATCTCGCCCCTTGTTTTTGAGACTGACTACCTTGTCCATGGCTACATATGTTTCTGTGTGTGTTTTTTTTTCCTTTTTTTTATTCTGTTTCAGATTAGCTTTCCCAGGTGGTGGTGAGAACTAGGATTAATTCAGCTCAACAAGTGATGGAAAGCCCCGCTGTGTCCAGCACTGTGGTTTCATACTTCGGAATTTTACATTGCGGAAACCCTAGTTTTATTTAAAACATTCTGACCTATTAAAACTTTACCTATGTATTAATCAGAACTAACTAGAACTAAAAGTATTTGGAAAAGAAAAAAATAATGCCACGAGACTGGAGGACCAGATCAAAATACGGAATGTGTAATGTTACCAAATGTCACAAAGAGTTCAAATTAAAAACTGGAAAAAGTCCCCTTGAATTAGGTAAGTGGAAGGTCATGGATAATGTCAGCAAGAATCATTTCCAATTAAAAAAAAATGAGAACACTTAAAAATAAACTAGGGAGCTCCCATCGTGGCTCAGCAGGTTAAGAACCCAACATAGAGTCAGTAAGGATGCGGGTTCAATCCTTGGCCTCGCTCAGCGGGTTAGGTCAGGGTCTGGTGTTGCCGTGAGCGGCAGCATAGGTCACGGATGTGGCTTGGATCTAGCATTGCTGTGGCTGTGGCATAGGCTGGCAGCTGCAGCTCCAATTTGACCCCTAGCCTGGAAACCTCCATATGCTGTGGGTGTGGCCTTAAAAAAAATGAGGGTGTGTCATACAAGTCAGAAGGAGTAGAAGAAAGAATCTGAAGAGAACTGTGACTATTTTAAACAGATTGTTTAAGAACTTGCCTAGGAACTCCCCCGAGAGTTGTAAGGCATTGCTGGAGGCTAAGCTAGATCAGAGTCAATGACATTATAACAGTGGCCATTCACACAGCTTTGTTTTGTTTTTTTCTCAGAAATCCGTAGCAACATGGATGTAGGAGCAGATATGAAAGCTCGTCGGGGAGTTCCCATTATGGCTCAGTGGGTTCACAACCCTACTTTTATCTATGAGGATGTGGGTTCTACCCCTGGCCTCACTTTGCTGCAAGCTGCAGCTCCAATTCGATCCCTAGCCTGGGAACTTCCATGTATGGCAGGTGCAGCCCTAAAATGAAAAAAAATAAAAAGAAAGCTGGTCGGATTGGTCCTCAGGACGGGGGGTTGGCCGAGGGAGGTGGCAGCCCACAGGGATGAGAGAGCGGTTGGACCGATGAGCTGTGAATCCAGGAGAAAGTGGAGATTTCGAAGCGTTTCCTAACCTGCAGAAAATGGAGGTGGTAAGGGACTAAAATCTATGAGACTGGAGAGCAGAGAGCGTGGCAAAATGAGACTGGGAGAACTGTCATCAGAAATGTGATATTACAGATCAGACTTTCGGGGACAGAGACGTTCTGGGCGATGACAGCATAATGGGAGTCCTCGGGTGGCTGCTGTGGATTCCAGAGGACGGATACTGATGCCAAAGAGGTCAAGTCACCTGCGGGGTATCTGATGAGCCATTTATTCCAGCATCCACACGCCATGGTAACAGCAGGACCAGAAGGATAGAGGAAATTGTCGCCAGGGAGAACCATAGTGGACGGATGAATCAGGGACCAGGAATGTCCTAGCCATTTGGGGAGGCCTAACAGAACAAGGAGTTTGCAATACCTAACAGAATCAGGAGGGGAAGCATATCGCATTCACTGGCCTCAAAGATCAGAATGGAACTGCTGTCGAATCCAAACCCAAGGGCCCGATGGACAGTGAGGCCAAACAAATCAAAACGCTGGGGTCCGGAGAAGAGAAAGGTTTATTTCAGGGTCAAGCAAGAAGAATGGGTGACTCATTCTCAGAAGACCTGAGCTCCCCGATAACTTTCAGGTAAGAGCGCTTAAAGGCAGCATTTGAAGCGATGGCTGCAGGGAGTATGACTTTCTTCTGATTGGTTGGTGGTGAGGTCACAGGGTGGTGCTCCAGCAATCCCTATGATCAGCCTTCTGGTTCCCTGGGGTCTGGGCTCTCAGCATACAGTTACCACCCTCTGCCTGGGCGGGGGCCTCAGCTCCCACAGAACCACTCGAAGCTGTGCATCATATTGTTAGGTATATCCCTCGAGTAGGAACCAGGACTCTATTTTACCCTGCATTACTGTTGCTTGACTGCTTTTCCCTTGTTTCTATGTTCCCTCATTTCCCTAGTTAGTCACAGCTTTTTTTTTTTTTTTTTTGGTCTTTTTGCCTTATCTATTATCTAGGGCCACACCCGTGGCATATGGAGGTTCCCAGGCTAGGGGTCTAACAGGAGCTGTAGCCACCAGCCTATATCACAGCCACAGCAACACCAGATCTGAGCCACATCTGCAACCCACACCACAGCTCACGACAATGCCGGATCCTTAACCCACTGAGCGAGGCCAAGGATCGAACCTGCAACCTCCTGGTTCCTAGTCGGATTCATTTCTGCTGCACCACGATGGGAAATCCTATTTTACTCCTTTTGAAAACTGACTATGAATATAGAAATAAACTTGCCCAAAACTTGGATCCTTGGGGGGGGAAAGTATCACCAAGCTGGGTCAGTATATGTTAGCAGTTCTTTTATTACATGTGGGGCAATCAGACGGTGTGAGTTAGGAATTCCCTGGTAGCCTCGCAAGTTAAGGATTCGCTGTTGTTCACTGCTGTGGGTTGGGTTTGGCGCATGCCACTGGCATGGCCAAAAATAGGTAAGTAAGTAAGTAAATATTTCCTTCTTTAAAAAAAAAATGGGTGAGTTGTGCTCTGGTTAGTTCATACGTTAAGAGATAAGTCCTTGCTCTAATCTTCCTTTTAATATAATGGAGTCATTGGCCTTCAACTGCAAAGAACATTTGGAAGGGAAAGAACTATGAAAGCAGAGAGAGAATTAGATCGAGGGTCAGCAGTGGTTTGGCAGATGGGAGGCAGAGACCATTTGACTTTAAGGAGGTAAAACATGGGCTAAGTCAGGAAAGAGGGTTATGCACTATTGAGGCAGAATAATATTCAGGTAGTTGGCGTAGGAACGTGGCCTTCGCTGTATTCTTTGATACGGTCACCAATTAACGTCCGTGACTTAAGGGCTCCAGGGAGCGCCATACCCACAGGCCCTGTGTACCGTAGGGAGTGCATATCTGCTTCACGTCCAGGTGGATGTCCATCTCTAACCTACTCCTCAACTGACAGAAAAGGAACGAGAGGAATGGAGACTCCCAGTCTGGGGCAGAGAAGAACAAAGGACCATAGGCCATAAGGGACATATTCAACTCCAAGACCCTGTCGGACAAGGACTGATATGGGCGAGGCCAGTGGGGAAAAAACTGATAACTGGACCCCATACCGGTCCTCCGATCTTTAAGAGATTAAAACTCTCCTTCTCCCCACCCCCCAGTATCTGTGCTGGGAACTATCTGCTTTCCTGCAGTAAAGACTTTGGCTTGTTTGCTGCCTGTGTGTTCGAGTTCACTCTTCAGCTCCGTGAACAAGAACCCGGATTCTGATAACACTTGACAAACAGAAGGAAGAACTTTGAGCCACCTGTCACCTTGAGGAGTGGATCCAGTAGGTCCTGGCGCCTGAGGCTTAAATAAGGCTTTAGTGCTCGCCTTTTGCAATGTCTCTCCCCCTGAGAGCGCATGTCACTTCCTGCGCCCCCCAGCCTGGCACTGAGCATCATTCTCCAGTGCCAAGACGGCCCTCTTGAACTCCTCAATGGCCTGGCCCTGAAAGGCATTCAGGCACGCCCACACATCATAAAAGATACACGTTGACAAGAGTCCCGAGGCTCTGATACTTAGTAATATAAATATTTTTGTAGCTCATAAAGCAAGAGATGCACTGGCTTGGGTAACGAGGTGCCAGGAGAGAATGCAAAGGCCTTCATTCAAAAATGGGGTTCCCCAGAGCTTCTCAAAGCCAGAGATGCACTCAGGCCGCAGGCCCTGTTGACAACAGCCTGCAGGAGATGGGCCTGAGCTGGGTCCGGGAGAGCTGGCTATTTTTGTCATTCTGTGTTGTTTATTGTTGCCCACTGCTTGCTCCTGTGTGGGCGTTTCCCCGCCGAGTTCAGATGAGTCATTTCCTTCGCTCGCAATTCCGAAACATACCTTCTCCTACACTTTTGCCATGGATGGAAATGTCATTAGAAATTTATCCTCAGCGTGTGCGCTTTCGTCGGCGCTCCTTCACAGGCTCAGCTAAGGAGGTGGAAGCCCCGAGTTCTGCCTGCCTCCTCTCCCGCGGGCTGATAAAGAGCGGCACCCACCTGCATCTCCCCATCAGCAACGACAGCATATGCTTCGCTCAAAAGAGCAGCCACAAATGGAGGAAAGAGGAAGCACATTTCTCTCTCATTTTACACACCTACATGTTTGCACACACACACACAGACACCCCCTGCGCATGCGTGCGCACGCACACGCACACACACACACACACACACACACTCTGCAACAGAAACAAAAAGCAAAACAGATGTTAAGTCTGGCAAAACATTATCAGAACCCTGGCTATCCACTTCCACTCTCTTGCCTAGAAGACCTGTTACGTGCTGTAAACGCTGTTGGAAATTTGGTTAAATTCACAATCACTGTATTTTCAAGAATCCTGATACCTGTTTGTCTGAAGGCTGATGTGAGGTTTACTGAGACGCCTACTAGCCCTAGAAGACCAGGAAATACATATTAAATTATTTATTTTATTTAAATGCTTCTCGAACACCTAACATCGCCAGAAGAGGCACTCAAAGGATTTTAAAAGCATTTCGAATAAGTAGATTTTATCCCTTTTGTACAGACTGAATGCCTCTACCCAGAGCAGCTGAGCTAGGCCGGTGCGGCTCTCATGACAATCCCTTGAGCAATTTAAAAAGAAAAAAATCCACATGGAGTTCCAGACTTTGTCTATAGAAAACGGCCCTGTCACCATAAAGTCTTTTAAAATAACAAGATAGCATGTTCTCTAAAACTTCATGTCGCTTTTGTTTTCTGAATTCATGTGTAACGACCATCCCTAACATTCAGAAAGGTACAAGTTAGGAGTTCCCGTTGTGGCTCAGCGGGTTAAGGATGGGACATGGTCTCCGTGAGGATGTGGTTTCAATCCCTGGCCTCTCTCAGTGGGTTAAGGATCCAGCATTGCTGCAAGCTGCGGCACAGGTCACAGATGCAACTTGGATCCTGTGCTGCTGTGACTGTGGTGTAGGCCGGCAGCTGCAGCTATGATTCGAACCCTAGCCTGGGAACTTCTATATGCAGCAGGTGTGTGGCCCTAAAAAATACAGATGTATATATACATATAAACATCATATTAACATGAATCCCTCTTAAATTCTTCCAAAAACCAGAAAGGGAAATACTTCCAAACACATTTTATGAGTCTAGTATCATCCTGAATACCAAAGCCAGAGACATTATAAGGAAAACAAACAAACAAATAAAATAAAGAAACTACAGACCAATATCTCTGATGGACGCATATGCAGAAATCCTCAATGAAATACCAGCAAACTGAATTCACCAGCATGTTAAACACTGTTAACCATACCTTAATTTTAAAAATTTAAGAAAAACAGTACAGTAAAAAGATTATATACCACGACCAAGTGGGATTTATCCCTGGGGTACGATATTGGTCCAACATACCCTAACCGATCTACACCACATTAATGTAATAAAAGAAAAATCACATGATCATTTCAATGGACATGGGGAAAGAACTTGCAATGTTCAACATTCACGCATGACAAAAGTCCTCAACAAATCAGTATAGAAGGAACTTACTTAAACATATTCAGGGCCTTTTATGAAAAGCCTGCAATATCATAATCGCTGGAAAACACAGAGATTTTCCTTTAAGCTCCAGAAAAAGGAAAGGATGCCCACTCTTACCATTTCTACTTGTCATAGTACTAGAAGCCATAGCCAGAGCAATTAGACAAGATAAAGAAACAAAGGGCGCCCAAATCAGAAACAAAAAGTAAACCTGTCTCTGTCTGCAGATGATGATCCTATATATATAGAACCCAAAAGACTCCATTGAAAAAATAGAACTAATGAACAAATTCAGTAAAGCTTCAGGATAAAAACCAACATTAAAAAATCAGTAGTGTTTCTCTATACCACCAATGAATTATCCAAAAAGAAAATCAGGAAGACAATCCCATTTATAGTGGCATCAAAAAAAAAAAAAACTTAGGGAGTTCCCCTCATGGCTCAGTGGTTACAAACCCATGAGGATGCAGAGTCAATCCGTGGCCTTGCTCAGTGGGTCAAGGATCCGGTGTTGCCATGAGCTGTGGTGTAGGTCGCAGAGGCAGCTTGGATCTGGCGTTGCTGTGGCTGTGGTGTAGGCCGGCAGCTACAGTTCCAATTCGACTCCTAGCCTGGGAACCTCCATAAGCCACAAGCATGGCCCTAAAAAGAGACACACACACACAAAAAAGATAGCTGTTGTAAAATATGTGGGTCTGAATTTTAATTACAGAGACAATGAGACTACTTCTATTAATTTCAGACAAATAATCTTTTTTTGAAAAAAGGAATTAACCAATTCATTCTTCCAAAACCAAAGGCTCCATCTAATCCCCACATCTTTTCTACTCAAAACAGGAGAGAGAAGAGGTTCCAAATGAGAAAGTGTTACTGAGTGTTACTGAGGTATACTGCGAATACCGACTCATCCCCATGGATAAGAACTATCTGTTACTAGGGCTGCTATTCCTTGGTACGTGGGAGGAAACTTTTTTTTTCGTTTCGGCTTTTTAGGGCCACACCTGTGGCGTATGGAGGTTCCCAGGCTAGGGGTCCAGTTGGAGCTGCAGTGCCAGCCTACACCACAGCCACAGCAACGCGGGATCCGAGCCGCGTCTGCGACCTACACCAGAGCTGACAGCAACATTGGATCCTTAACCCACTGAGTGAGGCCAGGGATTGAACATGCGACCTCATGGTTCCTAGTCGGATTCACTTCTGCTGCGCCACAATGGGAACTCCTAGGAGGAAACATTTTTAACAACTTTATTGTTGCCTCCATTTTCTTCCTTAATCCAACTGCTTTAGTGCTTCTTGCAAGTATCTGAAAATATTTCTTCTGATCCTGGTAGGCTATAAAGGACTCTAATTCCATTTTTGTAATAAAAATCTTAGGGACAAATGAATTTTCCCTTACAGCTTTAATGAGATACAAAAAAAACTGGCTGGTTTCTGTACTAATGTATCACTGGGGAGCTGTTGCTCAAAATGGGACTTCAGATATGACAATAAAGACTCTGTGCCAGGAATACTGCGTATGAGCTGTCTTGTCATAAATTTCCTATGCAGGGTTGCAAGGCACTGATGCTCTTTTTCCCAGACTCTAACCCTAGAGCGCACACTGGGAACAATAATATAATAGCCCCATAGTAGATGCAAACTATTATATATAGAATAGATAAGCAAGGACGTCCTGCTGTATAGCACAGGGAACTCCATCCAATGACTTGCGAAAAAAGATGATAGAAGATACTATGAGGAAAAGAATATATATATGCATGTAACTGTGTCACTTTGCTGTACAGCAGAAATTGACAGAACACTGTAAATCAACCATAATAATAATATAAGATGATAACCCCAAAAGCTAGGATGGTGACTCAGTGCTCGCTTATCCCTCTGCGCTGGTGGCTCTCTGCTGCCAGACATCCACTGAGCAGGATTCGACCCCCACAGGCTTGGCACCAGTTCAGAGAGTTGGATTTAAATATCATCCTTGAGCTGGTCTGGCTGTGAATCTACTTGAAAGTGACCCTTTTTCACTTTCAGGGTGGAGAAGCATGGGTAGGGCAGATGTCTGGAAATCAAACAGCTGTTGTGAAATTTATCTTTGGTTGCCCTCTTACGTATCAATAAAGGAGGATGGGAGATTGAAGGAAAAATTTACTGAGGCAACCAAGACACTTGAGTACATCATGACTTGTGAACTTTATACATATGCTCCTGATTTTTCTGGCCCAGTACTTTTCTAGGAGCAGAAAGTGCTCAGGAGTTCCCATTGTGGCGCAGCGGAAACAAATCTGACGAGGAACCAAGAGGTTGTGGGTTCGATCCCTGGCCTCGCTCAGTGGGTTAAGGCTCCGGCGTTGCCACGAGCTGTGGTGCAAGTCACAGACGCAGCTCGGATCCCGCGTTGCTGTGGCTGTGGTATAGGCCGGTCGTTACAGCTCCAATTGGACCCCTAGCCTGGGAACCTCCAAAAGCAAAAAAAAAAAAAAGACAGAAGGAAAGAAAGCACCCAAATGACATTGTTCTTTGCTTAAAAGGAATTAGTTTTGTTTTTTTTTTAACTCCATGTCCAAGCTTAATAACAAACTCTATAGGCTTCATATCGTTCATAAACACTAATGTTTAATTTAACTGAAATTAAAGAAAAACTGTAAGATTCAAGTTTTGTTTTTATTTAATGAAAACCTTAAGAGAAAACTGCTGTGGCTCTAAGATCTTTTGATAATTCAGCAACAAGGCAGTCCCGGTTTCTTCTCAGCTTAAGGGAAACGATTAGAGAGTTCTTCCCACGGTGTGTGCATCAGCCTGAGAAAGAAGCCTAGACCCAGTGACAGTTTTAAGATATGGAGCAACAAATTTGCTGGAGCATGAAGCTATCTTATATCTGCCCAGCACCAACACATCCATTAATTCAAACGAAAGATTGAAAATGAAAGTCATATGGATTGTTTTGTGCTATGCAGACAATATAACTAACGCGCTGATATTTCATATTAATTAGTGGCAGGTATGGTGTTCTGTGCCTGGTTCCTCAACAGATGTGCTGATGATCATGATGTCATCTGATATACCTTCTTTTTTCTGATACAGCTTCTTTTATAGCCTCCCAGGTGATAAAGACTTTGCTGACATTAAGTACCTGAAAGACTATTTTCCAGTTTCAAATTTGGGACATGACACATCCTGTTTTAAATCCCACTGTGCATCCAAATGGCCCATTTGGTTTATGCACATCTCTCCTCTACTAAAAATTTAATTAATCCAGATGCTCTGAGTATTTTGGCTAATTTAATGTCCTGATTTAATGTTCTGTTCTGGATTAAACAGAGAATTCCTTTTGTTTCAACCTGTGTTGTCGAAAACATCACTAAACCGTGTTAAGAGTGCATTCTTGCTTAAAAATCAAAGACTTACAAAAGCTCTGTCCTGGAAATAATCTTTCTTTTTGGTATCCCTGAAAGTTCTCACTCAGGCTCCAGTAGGCAAGATCCTTTTCTGAAGACCTATTTTTTTTTACCAGCTGGCAAGATTTATTATTATTTTTTATGAATTTTATTACAATTATAGGTGTAAAGAAGACCTATTTTTGAGTCGGGGTGCTGTCCAGTGCTGAAAATTTGAAAGCTATCACTTAAGATTTTATTCCTATACCATTTTTTTAGGTTTCAAACATAAATTTAAAGTTTATTAATTCAGTCTCCCCATATCCACTCCAGTATTTCACTCTGGCTACCTACCCTTTTGTTCTTGTCTCTCCTGGATGTATTTATGCAGTGACCTTGACTGAAATAATGTCCATAAGGCAAGATCAGTTCAGATGACTTTGGCCTTTTGAGTTTGTTTCCCCTTTGCAGCCTGTCCATAAACCTAGGCTTGGCTATATCAAAGGGTAAATGAGAGAGTGGAATTTACTAAAGTTCATGTAGAGACAGATCATTTTTTTTTTTTAAACAGTACTCTCAGCATATGGAAGTTCCCAGGTGAGGGGTCAAACCAGAGCTGCAGCTGCTGGCCTACGTCACAGCCACAGCAATGCAGGATCCAAGCTGTGTCTGCAACCTACACCCCAGCTCACAGAAACACCACATCCTTAACCCACTGATGGAGGCCAGGGATCAAATCCGCATCCCTCATGGATACTAGTCAGATTTGTTTCTGCTGCACCACCATGGGAACCCCAGATCATCCTATTTTAAGTGAAGAATAAACAACTGGGAAGGCAATCATTCTGGAGACAGGAGACTTAACTTCATGTCCCAGCTACTGATTAGGTTTAGGATCACGCACAAGGTATTAAACATCAATCTTTAAGTTTCCTGATGTAAAAAGGAAGGGGTTTATGATTGTCTTGAAGGTCCCTTTTCTCTCTACCTTTTTATGAACCCATGAACTTGTTCTGAAGCAGTCAAATGGAAAAATATTGGCTGCTGATTATGACAAATTTTGAGGAATGGTTTCAATCTTTTTTTTTTTTTTTGTCTTTTTGCCTTTTCTAGGGCCGCACTCACGGCATATGGAGGTTCCCAGGCTAGGGGTCTAATCAGAGTTGTAGCCGCCATCTGACGCCACAGCCACAGCAACACCAGATCCGAGCCGCGTCTGCAACCTACACCACAGCTCACGGCAACACCGGATCCTTAACCCACCGAGTAAGGCCAGGGATCGAACCCACAACCTCATGGTTCCTAGTCAGATTCGTTAACCACTGAGCCACAAAGGGAACTCCCAGTTCCAATCTTTATAGACCAGTTTCTTATCAGACACAAAGCACACTCTGTGATTTTTATTCCTCTCTTATTTATATTGATCAGTGCCATCTTGTCAACTAATCCTAGTAGGGAGCAATGCCACAAATCCTAGCGATCAGAGATAATTTTTCTCTGAAGTAAAAGGCCACTTCATCCTTCATGTATAAAACATGCCATAAATTTGACAAAAGCATTATTTCTTTCAAAAGGAGCCTAATTGGCAGATTCCACCCAGTGCTGGATTAAGTGCTGAGAATCTGAAATCATTTCTGTCCCTACCTGCCATTGGAATTTGGAAGAATCAGCAGCCAAGGAGAATATCCACTTTTAAGTTACTGAGAAGTAAAGATCATTAAAATTATTCTGGAACAAAAATATGAAGTTATTGTTTTCAGTCCAACCCACAAACTTAGAAAAATCATAAATGAGAAGAAAATAAGAAAGAGCATTACACTGCTCAGCCATAAAAAAAGAATAAAAGAATGCCATTTGCAGTGACACGGCTGGACCTAGAGATTACCACAGTAAGTGCAGTAAGTCAGAAAGAGGAAGACCAGTACCATAAAACATCACTCACATGTGTAATCTAAAATATAGCAGACATGAATCTATCTACAAACAGACTCACAGACATACAGAACAGACTTGTTGCTGCCAAGAGGGAGGGAAGGACTGGGATTTGGGGATTAGCAAACAAAAGTATTGTATATAGGATGGACGGATAACAAGGTCCTACCGTACAGCACAGGGAACTATAGTCAATATCCTGCGATACACCATGATGGAAACAAATATGAAAAAGAATATCTACATATGTATAAGTGAATCACTTTGCTGTACAGCAGAAATTAACACAACATTGTGAATCAGCTATTCCATAAAATTTTAAAAAGAAATAGCATTATTATGCACTTAGTGCATATAATGATTCAATTCCATAACCATTACACTCAGAAAAATAATTTTTACCATTATTTTCTTCTTCTATATTCTTGGATCAGAATCTGGTGATTTGCTTTCAGTTAACGGCAATAATAAATACTCTAAGAGAATATCCATCCTATTCTGACTGCAGTGAGTCAAGGCTAGAAAGCCCAAGTGTTTGAGTTTTCTAGTTAGGAACTTGAGTCTTTAGGTTTCAGTCCTCAGATTTAACGATGTTTTGGGGTATAGTACGGTCACGATGTCACACAGTGACTTGCTGGTCGGAAGTCAGCATCATTCACCTGCTAAGGGTAATTAACATTTTTTTCAAAGAAGATTCCAGAAAATAAAACCTCACTGCAATCCAATTCTCTCTCTCTCCCTCTCACAAACACACACACAATTAATTACCCTTGTATCCACCCTCTCATATCTGAGTAAAGGTAACATTTACTTCAACAAAAATATGACTGGACGATGATTTCAAGTCTCTCTGCCCACAGCAGCCAGAACAGAAAAAGCATGAAAAATCTTTTAGGTAATTTTAATTTACATTCAGCTTTCTTTCCAACACTTCACATGGTCTCCTTTTGTTTTGCAGTGGCCTTAATGTATTTTTAAATGAAGAAGTTCAAATCTCCTTTTCCCATTAATAGATATTTCTGCAGTTATATCTCCGTCGGTTTCTTTCCTCATCCTCAAACATGATCTTTTATATAAAAGTGGGTCACGGAAAACTGTTAATGTCAAGCCATTCCAGATCGATTAATCCTCAGGGCTTAAGGAGCAATAGGCGACATCACCAGGAAACAGTTTCGGGGGGGACTACATTCTACTGTCTCTTGTTTTCTTCCCTAAGGAAATGGCTTTCCTAGAAGAAAACGGGTAATTTAAAACACTGCACCTGTTTTCAATGGCTTAAAAATCCTCACATTTTAGGCTCAGAGAATTAAGCAAGAACACAGTCTTATTAAATGACATGTTATCTGATTAGCAATTTTACAAACTAGCTTTTCAAAGCTCTTCAGACCCAGGACAGTGACAAATCTTTAACTCGACTGATTGAAAAGAACAGATAAAGACGGTCGCTCCCTCTCTGCCACAGAGGCAACTCTGGCCAGCGCTGCGTGCTCTGAGACTTTCCTTCTTTCCCTGAAAGGTTAGGGAGGGGTTTTCCTTCTCTGGTTCCTGGAGCCTGTGTGCTATCTGCAAACGCCGAGCACCTTCTGGGGAAGGCCCAGCAGTTATCTTCAATTTGGTCACTTCTTTTTCATCAAAACATTTCAGTTTCCTTATCTCTAAAATAAGCCATTATGGCTATTTTCTATTTTGTAGGTCGGAGGTGGGAAGATGGCTTATCTTTATTTACTTAAAGATTTATATTCTTTGCACTTCCAGAAAGAACCTGGGCCAGCTCTACACTTTTGACACGTAGCACAAGGGCACAATAGGACATTTAAACAGAGCCAAAAGGAGTCCACGGAAGAGAAAGGAAAGGGCTGATGTTAGTAAATACTCAGCTAAACAAATTTCTCTCTTGCTCTCTCTCTTTTTTTTTAAAGGCCGCACCCAAGGCATATGGAAGTTCCCAGGCTGAGGGTCGAATCAAAGCTATAGCTGCCGGCCTACACCACAGCCACAGCAACACCTACTCTGAGCCACATCTGCAACCTACACCGCAGCTCACAGCAGTGCTGGGTCCTTAACCCAGTGATTGAACCCACATCCTCAGGGCTATTAGTCGGGTTTGTTTCTGCCTAGCCGTGATGGGAACTCCAGAACAAATTTTTACACCTGGGAAATTATTATGGATCTAAATTTTCTAGCCACGAAAGCAAGAGAGAAATATGTTGTGGTTTCCTGCTTTGGTTTTAGACCATCGCACAGCTCACAAATTTCTCTTCAGAAACGCAATATTCTTGAAACAACAGAGGTCCCTCCGGGAAAAATGTTTCTCTCCATCACGTTACCAGATATAGGAGGTCCGAGACTCTCACAATCATTTCCGCAGCAAGCCCTGAGGGGCGAGCCGGGCTGTAACTGCCCCTCACTCACTGACTTTTTGGAGCCCGGTCTCCCAGGAAAAGGGAAGAAAACCCAGCCCTGCGCAATGAATGGCCACTAGGTCGCTGGAAGTCACCGTCTCTAGGCAGCCACAAAGCCTGAGGACTGACCCTGTTCACCAAAACCAAGAAGGAAAGGAGAGGCGGGCAGAGCAGCACCAAAGAAACACTGAAACACAAGCTAGGCTTCCTCTATTTTTTTCAACTCTGCTAACAAAATTCTGACAACCAAGAATGTTACTGAAACTCCCCTTCTCTACTTGTTACTTATTACTAAAAAAAAGAAAAAAAAAATGCCTCCTGGGGAGTTTGCATTGTGGCTCAGTGGTAATGAACTCAGCCATAAGGATGCAGGTTGGACTCCTGGCCCTACTCAGTGGGTTAAGGATCCAGTGTTGCCATGAGCTGTGGTGCAGGTCGCAGACGCTGCTTGGATCTGGCATTGCTGTGGCTGTGGTGTAGGCTGGCAGCTGCAGCTCCGACTAGACCCCTAGCCTGGGAACTTCCATATGCAGCAGATGCAGTTCTAAAATGAAAAAAAGAAAAAGAAAGAAAAAAAAAAGGAGAACAAGCCTTACAAAATGAAAGTTGCTGGCTCAGGGTTACCCAGCTAATAAAGGGACACCTTTGTTCTTGTTGTTTTGTAGCATCATATAAAATAATTAAAACTCAGCTACAGAGTCAAAAATAAATGAGCAACCGCATGTTGATCTAAGAAATAACTTCATGGCGCTTTGTATCTGCTTGCTGATTGGTATGTGAAAAACTAGTTTGGCTTTATCATTTGTATTATCAGTTAATTATTCTTCATACGTTTCAGAATGGCCCTGAATCTACTCTTATTATTGTTATTCAGTTAGAAACGATGCTGCAGTTTCCACCCTTTGGTAAATCCCGGAGTGGGGTCTGTTGAGTGCGTGTGTGTAACAGAATGATGAGACGCTCTCTTAGTCTAAAAATACATGGAAGCAGGAGAATGAGGCTGCACGTTAATTTTTTTTTTTTCTGAAGAAGCTCAAAATGGCACCTCTCTCAGCTCATTAATTCTAGAAACATCCCTGTGAAGACGGCTATCAGGGAGCTGTTGCAGAAGGAAGGGGCCAGAAGCAGACAGAAAAAAGAGAACTCAAAGCTCTAGGAGGAGTCATCTTATTAGAAACCAAGCGTCTTCCACGAAGGAGCTAAAAATCAGATTTTAATTCAAAGCCGTAGTCAGGGGATGATCTTGCCCTCTTGGGTGCAGGTGGGAGAGCGCCTGGGGAAAGGGTTTTAGAGGTAACTTGTTTTTAATCTGGAAAGGAGAATATGTAGACACTGGTTGCATTATTCCTCCTACTTTCCTGTATTTTTTCAAAGTTTTTAATACAGAAAAAAATACTTTTTTAGGGAAATTAAGAAAGAATGAAAGAGAGATTGAGAAGAGAGACAGAGGGAAGGAGGGAGAAAAGGAAAGAAGGAAAGGAAGGAAGGAAGCAAGGAAGGAAGGAAAGAAGGAAGGAAAGAAAGAAGGAAGGAAGAGGAAGGGAGAGAAGGAGAGAGAGAGGGAGGGAGAAAAGAAGAAAAGCAGAGAAGAAAAAAATCGATTTTTCTCAACCCAGAAGTCTCTTGCTCCTAAAGGAAAAAAATAGTTTTCAGAATCAGTTTATAAAAATAACACCCCCCCCCCGGCTTTTTTTCCTCTGCTCCCTGCCGAATTTAAAAACAAACCCGAAAAGCAGTATCCCCGACAACCACGGAGTAATCAGCTCTGAGAAAACCTTGGCCTGATCATCTCGCCCCTTCCCAGTAAGGACAGTGACTGACCGACGACCCGCTGTGGGGGCGCCGGGCATCTGCGCGATACGGGAGCATCGGCTGGCACTTACGGAGTCTGCCGCTAGCCGTGCAGGCTGGGCAGGCCGGTCAATCTCCCAGGTCCTTACTTTTCTTATTTGCATTATGGGGACAAGAAAATCTAGCTCTCAGAGCTCTGCTTTAGGACTAAATGAGATGACTTCTCTATAATGCCTGGCATAAGGTCGCAGCCGCTAGTAAACCTTCTACCCCCTCCCCCGCCCCGTTCCTCTGCAGCTCAACTGGTTTAAGGAGGAGGCCCCGTGGAGCTCCTGCTGTGGCGCAGAGGGATCAGAGCCCTCTTGGGAGCACCGGGATGCAGGTTCGATTCCAGGCCGACACAGTGGGTTAAGAATCTGGCATTGCTGTGGCTTAAGTTGCACCTAGAGCTTGGATCTGATCCCTGGCGGGGGAACTCCAGATGCCGTGGGGTGGCCAAAAAAGGGGAAAAAAAATGGAGGCTCTGTCTACCTGAGAAGCTGAGCTCTTCAGCTCACTTTCAAGTGCCACACCATCCTCAAGAGCCCTTCTCTGCAAAAAAAAAAACCCAGGAGGCAGACCGGACCGAGGGGTCGGATTCAGAGGGAATGGAAAGGAAAAGGAAGCAATCCGCCAAGGTGATTACAGGCTGCTTTCGCCGGGGCATGTGATTCAGCACAAGGCAGATGTCCCAGCATTGCTCAGATCCCACAATGTGTGCGGGGAGCAGAACTGGGAAGATTAAGCCCCAGTGTCCGAAGAGAAGGAAGAAAGACAAATTGTATATTCGGCTGAAAGGCTCAGAAATACTCCTGGAGGGAGTTCCCGTTGTGGCACAGCAGGGACGAAACAGACTAGCATCCGTGAGGACGTGGGTTTGATCCCTGGCTCTGCGCAGTGGGTCGGGGATCCCGCGTGGCTGTGGCTGTGGTGTAGGCCGGCAGCTGTAGCTCCGGCTGGACCCCTAGCCTGGGAGCTTCCTCTTGCTGCGGGTGCAGCCATAAAAAGAAAAAGAAAAAAGAAATACTCCTGCAGAGAAAGACAGAAGCTTTTAGACATGCTGCCTGTTAGACCCTCTTGGTTACGAATGGCCTCCCCTCTTGGTGGAAAGGAGAAAAGCTGCCCCGTTTACAGCACGTTCCTCTCCAGTGGTTCCGTTGCCCCTCACTGCCCAGGGAGCCGAGCACAAGTGCCTCATACTGGCAGCCAAAGTCCTGTCCAGCCCAACTCCGATCCCATCATTTCTACTTGATCTCGAATCAAGATTCTCTTCCCAAGACCATAGGCCAGTATGGTTTACCTCTAAAACACCTGTGATTTTTTTTTTTCAACAGAGATTACACACTCCTTGTACAATTATTTGTTTAAAGGGCATTTTACCAAAAAGCAGATCAGGCAAATTTACTTTATCTTTTTCTTTTTTTTTTCTTTTGAGGCCACACCCGTGGCATATGGAAGTTTCCAGGCTAGGGGTCCAATCAGAGCTGCAGCTGCCGGCCTACACCACAGCCACAGCAACTCGGGATCTGAGCCTTGTCTGCAGGCGACCTACACCACAGCTCACGGCAATGCTGGATCCCTGATGGATCCATGAGGCCAGGGATGGAACCCTCATCCTCATGGTTACTGGTTGGATTGTTTCCGCTGCGCCATGACGGGAACTCCTACCCCGGCATTCTAAAGAGGCTAGAATACAGTCACAATTATCTGAAAAGGCTACTCAAATGTTCCTCCCTTTTCTAACTAGTACATATCTGTGCGAGATTGAACTTTCTTCCAATACTTCGACCAAAACTAAACACAGAAGACAGAAAAAAAACAACAACAAAAAGACAGAGCAAATGCAGTTGCAGAATCCAAGCAGTATTCTATGAAGCCAGACAATAAAGAGATTTGCAAAGACATAAAACAACATTATTCTCCCCCCTGCGTTATTTTTTTATTTTTGAAAATTTGTTTTCATAAAAAAGGTTCTTATGGTAATATGTAATATTATTGCTGCGTTTTTAAATGAATTCATAAATGAACTTTATACCGGTTTTTCAGGTTTAATTTCTAATACAATAAGAATTGTTAGCGAGGAGTTCCCCTCGTGGCTCAGCAGTAATGAACCCGACTAGGGTCCATGAGGACACCGGTTTGATCCCTGGCCTCACTCAGTGGGTTTAAAGATCCAGCATGGCTGTGAGCCGTGTGTAGGTTGCAGATGTGACTCAGATCTGGCGCTGCTGTGGCTGTGGCTGTGGCTGTGGCTGTGGTGTAGGCCGGCAGCTACAGCTCTGATCTGACCCCTCGCCTGGGAACCTCCGTATGCCGAGGGAGGGTGAGGCCCTGAGGAAAGAAAAAAAAAAAAAGTTCCTTATGGTAATATGTAACATTATTGCTGCAACTTTTAATGAATTCATAAACAAACATTACACATTTTTTCAGGTTTAACTTCTAATACAGTAAGAATCATTAGCTATCCCGGAATAAACAAAACCTCCTCAAGGTCCACAATTATTTTCAAAAGTGTGAAGAGATCCAGAGACCGGAGAAACTGGGAGCCACTTCTGTATCCTTAAATATCCAGAACCTCCACATTTTCGTGCCGAGACCAGGCCCCCCCTGGCAGCCCCACAGAACAGGCTGTCAGGCAACATTACGCTGTCTCCTCGCATGACCGGGTCTGGTCCACGAATAACGCTTTGCCTCAACTCATCTGTAATGCAGGTTGCATTGAGACGGCTCAGGGGAGATCAGACACAAGTTCACTACCCCTCAAACTGCTGGGGACTGTAGGTCAGGCACACAGCCTGAAAGGGAATGCAACAGCTTCAGGTTTCCTGGGAGGTTAGGGGTGGGGATTGAATCCAAGAGCCGTCTCTGCAGAGGCTCTCCCTCCTCCGACTCTCAGTTCCACATCCACAAGGTGCGGAGGGGGTTATGAACACTGCAGTTCCTCAACCCTAAAAGCTGCCTCTTCTGAACCCCTCTAATACACTGATTATATCCCTGCTGTGATTTTTGAGGTCCCATTTGTTAATGGTTGTTGACGGTCACATGATCATACACAAACCTCGATCAATAACAACATAAGCCACGTAGAGGTCTGATTTATTCATCTTTTAACCCCCAGTACTTAGAAGAGTAGTGCTGATTACATATTGGCGGAATTCATAGAGGCTAATTCTAACCCCTTGAATTCTCGCTCATTTGTCTGGCGTCTGTTCTTTCCGATTTCCTCTATCTTGTTGGTAAGGAAATCGAAGCGATATTACAGGAAAGATAAATTAGAGACTGCCTGGGAAGAAAGCCCAAGCCTTATAGCCTGTGTGAGCCTCTCCTGAATGAGGCTGTAGTGATTTTAAAACATCACAAGCCCAGTCCAGGGGAGGCAGCTGGAAGTTCAAGACGAAGTATTGACCAGCCATTTGTCATCTTTCAAAGCACCCCAGAAATGGTGACATCATTATCTCCGATTCTGCACACAGAGGTGGGCAGTTCATAGAATCACTGACCAATCGTTTGTGCGAACTGGAACCTCAGATGTCTTATTTGCAAATGAGTTAGGTGAGTTGGTCACCTCCACTGGGCAACTAACAGTGAGGCTTTTACGCCATCTCTATGACCCTTTCAGCTCCATCAATCATAAATGCAAATGGCTAGACTACAGAAATCCATCAGGACAGAAGCAGAGATCAAGTCTCACTGGGGTGATAAAGTTCAAAGAAGGAAGAGAAGGAGGAAGAAAGGAGAGAAAGGGAGGGGAGGAGGAAAAGGAGAAACAATACAGACAAGGACACAGAAAAGTAAAACTATGTTCACTGTTTTAGAAGACACAAAACAAAGCAAACAAAACCTCTGCCATTTTCCATTATTCTTCCACTAGAAGGCTGTTTTTCTTTGCATGTTGTTGCGCAGTCAATTACCACAAACAGCAGCTTTTAAAACAGCTCTCCCTGCCTGTCTCGCAGCTCCGTAGGTCAGAAGTACTGGCAGGGCTCAACCAGCTTCTCAGCTCAGGCACCGCAAGGCTACAATCCTGTGTCTTAAGTGTAAGTCAGGCTGTGTTCTCATCTGGACCTCACGGTCCTTTCCAAGCTCATTTTGGTGCTTGGTAGAACTCGGTTCATTGTGGTTGTAGGGCTTGGAGCAGCTTGTCTCTTCAAAGCCAGCAAGAGAATGTTCTTGCTACTTTGACTCTCTCTGACTTCAGGAGGTGCCCAGTACCAGGCCTATTAAGAAGCCACTTGATTAGGTAAGGCCCACCCAGGATAATCTCCCTTCTTTATTAATTCAGTCAGTTAACCTAATCATGGGATTGATGTCCCATCCATATTCACTCGCTCCACCTACACTCAAGGTGAGAAGACTGCAGAGAACACACCCCACAGGGTGCAATTTGGAGTAAAATTCTGCCTGCTGTTGCCTACCCCCGGCCCAGCGATGTGTCTGTCTAACAAATACAAAATATAGTCAACTCCTGCCAAGGTCCTCAAAGTCTCATCCCATTATGGCATTAGTTCAAGGCCCCAAATCCAGGTTTGTTTCTCCATTTATTGATTTTCTCAAGATGAAAAGAGCAATTCTAGCCACTTGTAAGTAAAACAAAGGTAGATATACTGCTTTTATTTTTTTTTTCTTACTTTTTAGGGCCACACCTGCGGCATATGGAGGTTCCCAGGCTAGGAGTCTAATCAGAGCTACAGCTGCTGGCCTACGCCACAGCCACAGCAATGCCAGATCCCAGTCTTGTCTGTGACCTACACCGCAGCTCACGGCAAAAAGGTATCCTTAACGCGCTGAGCGAGGCCAGGGATCGAACCCGCAGACTGAACCCGCATCCTCATGGATACTGGTTGGATTCATTTTGGCTGCACTGCGATGGGAACTCCTAGATCTCATTTCTTATTTAAGTTTATTCACAGATATTTTATGAATTATTCTAGGTGGGATCATTTTAAAAAATTCTAACTAGTTTTTGTTGCTAAAATCGAGGAAACTATTGCCTTTTTTGTATCCCCCCCCTTTTTTTTCTTCTTTTTTAGAGCCGCACCTGGGGCATATGGAAGTTTCCAGGCTAGGGGTCGAATCAGCTACAGCCACTGGCCGAACCTGCGTCCTTATGGCTACTAGCTGGGATCCTTAACATCGAGCCACAACAGGAACTCCAGTACCTTTTTCCTTTTCTAATTTCCATGGGCATCCTTTCACTATAGTAGAGAGCTCTTCTAAGTTTTGTGAATGCTTCTAGAAAAATCATCAGCCTGTGCATAGTTTTGGGGACCCCAGACATGTTTAATTTATTCTGGAGTCAATTTGCTTATTTCTAGTTTCCTCAAAAATCTTTCTCCTCATTCAGTTACAAACTTACTGGCAAAACAATCCTCAAAAATCTTTCTCCTCATTCAGTTACAAACTTACTGGCAAAACAATCATATTTTTTCATAACTACTGTATTTGTTCTTAACTCCTACTTTTGTACATTTATGTTTTTTCTCTCTTTTTAAAGTTATTTTTATTTACTTATTTATTTTTATTTTATTTTATTTTGCTCTTTAGGGCCACACCCTCGGCATATGGAAGTACCCAGGTTAGGGGTTGAACTGGAGCTGCAGCTGCTGGCCTACACCGCAGCCACATCAACACCAGATCCTTAACCCACTGAGCAAGATCAGGGATCAAGCCCACATCCTCACGGATACTTGTCAGGTTTGTTATCCCTGAGCCACGAGAAGAACTCCTGAAATTACAAGTTTTATTTCTTCTTTGATCCAAAAGCTATGTAGAAAAGGTTGTTTAAAGTTTTGGTTGACAATGTGAATTCTACTTTTGTTTTTTATTTCTAATTTCAATTGATTACATTCGAAGTGCATAGCCTGTACTATTTTTATTTTAAGGAACTTGACTAGTTTTATCTAATACATGGTCAATGTTTATAAAAATTTAATGAGTGATAGAAAACGTGTATTTTGTTTGTAACACAGGATTGATACATATCATTTAAAATCAGTATCATTAATTGCATTAGTTGTATCTTGTGTTTTCTTTTGCCTATATGATCTATCAAGGGCTGAGAAGTATATTGACATCTGGCACAATGATGATGCTACTTATATTTGACTTATATTCCAAATATATTTGTTTTTTTGTATTTCAAAACTGTTATTTGGTTTTTAGAATTTTTATTTTAATAGCCTCATGGAAGATTAAACCCCTTACCTGCAATGACTCTCCTATTTAATATCTTTATCCATCAAACTTTCAATCATTGTTTTCTTTTCAAAGTTTTGAGCCACTTCATTTTAGCTCTGAACATATTGCCAGATATCTGTTTCTAAATCCATTCTAAGGGTTTTTTCTTTCAATAGGAAAGTTCACTCCTTTCTGCTATTAAAACTAATACGTTTAGTTTTTTCATTTGACAGTTTACACTTCTTTCTAATGCCTTTTTGTTATTTTCTTTGTATTTTGGTTTTTCCTATTTTTTTTTTTTTGGCTGCCTGCAGCATATGGGGTTCTCAGGCCATGTCTATATTGCCTTATATTTTCCCTGATTTTTTTTTTTTCTTTAGATCTTGAAGTTATAGTCTGTCTTGGATTCTACATGGGTTTAGGTTTATAACTTTAAGTTATATGCCTGGAGCTACATGACTCGGTACCTCTGCTTCTGATATAGGAATAAAAACAGGGGAATACTTACTGCAAAATTCAGGAGAGTAATTTTCTTTGTCAGGTAGGCAGTAGGACAGAACAAGTATATAGACGCAAATAGGGGATATTTGATCAAGACCTAATTAAGGTGGTGTTGTCATTGTACTTTTACGCTTTATAGTACATTTTTATATTGTCCTGTACACACCAAATGTTATCCAAAAACTAAAAATTGAGAGACTTCCTGTTGTGTCTCAGTGGTAACAAACCCAGCTAGTATCCATGAGGACGCAGGTTCGATCCCTGGCCCTGCTCAGTGGGTTCAGGATCTGGTGTTGCCATGAGCTGCGGTGTAGGTCGAAGATGTCGCTTGGATCCTGCATTGCTATGGCTGTGGTGTAGGCTGGCAGCTGCAGTTCCAATTGAGTCCCTAGCCTGGGAACTTCCATATGCCTTGGGAGCGGCCCTAAAAAAGCAAAAAAAAAAAAAAGAAAAAAGAAATCAGAAATATTGACTTCCTTACCCCCTTCCTTGTTTTGTCCTGTCAGCACCCTCCCCAGTTCTCAGCTTATCATTTTTTTATTGCTATCCTCTTAACTTATCCTTTTTATTTTAGGTAAACTGCTATTTTGACACTATGAGGCTTTTAGTTAAAAATTACCAAAACCAAAATGGCATGCATACAATGCCTTCAACAAAACCAAGAAAAACCCTTACAAAGCCTATGAACAAGGATCAAAGGATAAGATACCAAAATGAAAATATTTTATGTTAGTGTTGTTATGTATGATGACTCTCCCCTGGAATTGTTCTTGCTACCTCATCGTTTTGAATTAAGACACTAAAAAGAAACAACAAATGTAGCCGCATAGCCTTATATAAACAGTGATGAAAACGTCACACTGCAGGAGTTCCCATCATGGCTCAGCAGAAACGGATCTGACTAGCATCCATGAGGATGCAGGTTTGATCCCTGGCCCCGCTCAGCGGGTTAAGGATCCGGGGTTGCCGTGAGCTGTGGTGTAGGTCACAGACCCGGCTTGGACCCCACGTTGTTGTGGCTGTGGTGTAGGCCGGCAGCTACAGCTTCCATTAGACCCCTAGCCTGAGAACCTTCATATGCCGCAGGTGCGGCCTGAAAAAGACCAAAAAAAAGAGAAAATATCACACTGCAAAAGTTTTTACCTTTGTATATTGTGTCTTTCAGAAGTGTTTTACATTTTCAGAACAAAAAAAGAAAGTCTCTCTAGACGAATGGCTTTAGCAGATTATAAAAAGTCGCAAATTGTTGGCAAACTTGCACATAAAAAAGTAATTAGATGTTAATCAGCTATTTAAATATGCAGAAGATAGGTTAAATGAGAGACAGGAATAGAAGAGAAAGTCAGACCTAACCCAGAACCATGCAGGAATACAGAATACTTCAAAGCTGAGGCATTAAAGTACTCCTCCATCTGCTCATGGGGCAAAGGGAGAAAATACTCTGAAGTCTCTGTCCCAGTCTTGTGGAGCACCCATGTTTGAAACAGCTTCTCTAGCAAAGAAATCACATTTTAAAAATTAGCTCACATTTTACCGATCAACTTCAAATTAGCATAAAGACATTCCTACCTAAGTGGATCTAACTCCAATGTAAAGGGGAAAAAAAAAAACCTTGACATTTTAGTTAGCCTGAATAAGCTAAACATATGAATTCCTTTAAGATTTTTGAGATATGAAAGTCAGCTCTGGACCCCAGAGCCCAAGGTTGGAACCAGAGCTGAAGGTAGATTTTGCAAATCAAACTTTCATCAGCAACAGCAAATGTTACACAGACCACAAGACCCTGGGGAGAGCTGAGTGAACGTGGCTGACATTATTTTTACCTAAACCCCATTCTTCAAATACTAGTGGCCCCGGGGGTTGCCAGAATAACTTCCATGCTCCTTACAGAAAAGCTTAGGTCATTGTTATCTCCGTCCAAGGTCAGCAATGTGAAAGTCTCCCTCCTGCTGGGCTTCCTCATCCTCCTGAAGGCTCAGGGTCATGTTCTTTCTCTTCCCAGAATAACTCCGCTGCAGAGCAGGGCACAAAAGAGTGAGACCCAGGGATGTCACCTTGGCTCTCTTTCTCACATCTTCCCCTCCCTCCCGAAGAGCAGGGATATGTCAACACCTTGGCATTTCTAAGGGACTTTTTACTGGGCACCTTCTCTTCCCTGTGCTGGCTGAGGGCACGCTGCTTCTGCCCTGACAGCCCTGATGCCCTGTGCGCCCATAACCCCGGGAGGGACTTCCTTGCTGGTCTCCTGAGCTGCTGCAGTCAGGGACGTGAGCAGCATTCACGCCACAACTTTCCTGAGCACCTACTAGACACAGGCAACGTGCTAAGGACCTTACGGGGCATAACATAGCAAAAAATCCATAGTCTTAGAGTTCCCGTTGTGGCTCAGCCGTCACAAAGCTGAATCCATGAGGACTCGGGTTCAATCCTGGCCTCGCTCAGTGGGTTAAGGATCTGGCATTGCGGTGAGCTGTGGTGTAGGTCGCAGATGAGGCTCAGATCTGACGTTGCCCTGGCTGTGGCGCAGGTCAGTGGTTACAGCTCCGATTTGACCCCTAGCCTGGGAACTTCCACATGCAGGCGCGACCATTTAAAAAAAAAACAAACCATAATCGGCACATAAAGTAGACAATGAAGAGAGGACCGGAGAAACTGCCCTGGATTTACAGCAACAAGAGGAGGAGGTCACTGCACCGGGAAAGAGTGAACTTCCACGAAGGGAGCTGGTTCACAACGGGGACGACTCGGAGAAACTGACCATCGGTGCTGTTTTCCCAGGCGCCCAGGTGAAGCACAGCGTGAGAACGCTCAGCATCTGATGGAGAAAGAATGGGCAGCCCCGCGCAGCAAGAAGACAGGCGGATCAAAAGCACAGGGAAAATATGAGAGGCATGTGGTGCACCTTCCGCCTGGGCTTATGTTTTCTTTATTTTTAAAGGAATAGGCAGTTGTGCCCATGGGGATTCTACTTTTCCCCTTTATCTACACAGGGTCATTTGCCTAAGGTCTGATTTTTATTTTCTCCCAAACAAATGACAGCCCTGGAAAGGACCAGCCAGCTCCTGGGGTTGCTGCCTGACTCTCTCCAGCTCAACGGACTTGGCCTAATCTGCTTTCGCATCCTTTTCTTTGGTCACTCTGATGCATTAAACATTATCTTTCTGGGAGATAATGCAATAGGCAGCACTGTACTCCAGAATGATTGTGCGACTACCTGCCGTCACATCGGAAATCAGAGGGCAGACGGGTCATAAGGAAGAGCAGTGAAGGCACAGGCGACCTGTGGCAATACACAGAACGCCATTCAGTAGGTTAGCAAGTTACATGCTAGAAGAACTACTGGTTCTGAACCTACAGGGAGGCTTCCTTTAGCAGAGCAGAAAGTAACTGCTTCTTGAGGGTCTGGACTTGGTCACAGGGACTGAGACGGTGATGTGAAAATGGAAGGCAAGAAAAATGGCTGTTCAAGAAATGATGGCAACTAAGGGGATATCTATTTATATATATATATATATATATATATATATATGTATGTATATATATATATATATATATTTTTTAACTTTTAGGGCCGTACCTGGGGCATAAGGAGGTTCCCAGTCTAGGGGTCAAATCAGAGCTGCAGCTGCCATCCTACGCCACAGCCACAGCAACTTGGGATCCAAGCCACGTCTTTGACCCACATCAGAACTCATGGCAATGCCTGATCCTTAGCCCATTGAGAGAGGCCAGGGCTCAAACCCACATCCTCATGGATACTAGTTTACCGCTGAGGCACAACAGGAACGCTGGAGGATAGTTTAAATGAGACATGAATGGGCCACAAATGTGAAAGCATCTCAGTGACTGAGAGAAAAATATGGAAACGGAAGAAAAATGGAATTTTTTACATGATGAAAAAAAATGTCTGGAAAGATTCTACCCATAGTACATTAATTCCATCTTTTTCTCTTGAAAGACTTTGTAGAAACTTTTCTGCGTATTCATTCTATGTATTCATTATTGGGTATTTGTAAAGTATTAATAATAGCGAAGCCTTGAAAATTTTCTCTGAAGAAAGATGAGAAGAATGATGACAATTTTTTTTAAAATGCTTTCCTATCATGAGGATGGTGGTGGCTCACTGGTTTGCTCATTCCACAAGGATTGACAGGGCCTACACTGTGCTAGGCTTTAAAAACATAAAACTAAGGAGTTCCCATCATGACTCAGGGAAAACAAATCTGACTAGCATCCATGAGGATGCAGGTTCGATCCCTGGCTTCACTCAGTGGTTAAGGATCCAGCGTTGCCGTGAGCTGTGGTGTAGGTCACAGACACAGTTCAGATTCCGAGTTGCCGTGGCTCTGGTGTAGGTTAGTGGCTGCAGCTCTGATTCAACTCTGGGAACCTCCATAAGCTGCAGGAGCAGCCCTAAAAAAAATAAAAATAAAAACATAAAATTAAGTAAAAATCATCCCTTCCCTACAACAGAAAGTACAGGAGGAAAACACTTACATAAACAAAAGATTATGCAAAACAGAGTGCCAAATGGGGTGATAAAAATATATACAAGATGCTCTAAGAGCATGAAAAATATTTAGTCTATGGGGGTGAGAAAATGATATGACGAGGCTTTCAGATGAGGTGCGTCTGAGGCCCAGCGTTAACTGGTGGGTAGACATGATCCAAGCTAAGATGAGAAAAAGTACTTTTTCAAACATACAGTTCCAAAAGACACCCATGACCCTCATGAAACCCTCCGTGGTGTAGTAAGCCTAAGAAAGCTGGGCAAAGACAGGCTGATGGGGCAGGGGGGCGTTCGATGCCATGGCCAGAAGTTTTGACTTTGCCAAAGCCAGCAAACAATTTTAAAAACATCATGGTCACAGGTGTTTCAGATCAAATATGCGGAACTTCGGGTACACACCAGAGCAAGTTGAAAGCGTATTTAGAAATACGTGGTAGGAAGCAGAGCAGTAATTCTACCAAGAGAGGAGCTAAATTCATTGCAGCGAAGGCAGAGAAAAAGATACATTAAGAGCCACTGTCTTTAAGGCAGTAGCCTGCTCTGGCCCCCTTTGCCTGGCAAAGCAATAAAGCTACGTTTTTCTCCTTCACCCGCCCCCAGTAAAAAGATACCTTAAGAAACATGAAAGATCCTACTGAATAGAACAGGAGTTATCTTCACTATCTTGTAATAAATCATACTGGAAACGAAAATGAGGGAGTTCCCACTGTGGCACAGCGGGAATGAATCCGACTAGAATCCATGAGGATGTGGTTTGATCCCTGGCCTTGCTCAGTGGGTCGGGGATCCAGCATTGCCATGAGCTGTGAGGCATGGGTTGCAGATAAGGCTCAGATCCCTAGTTGTTGTGGCTGCGGTGTAGGCCGGCAGCTGCAGCTCTGATTCGACGACCCCTAGCTTGGGAACTTCCCTAGGCTGCAGGTGTAGCCCTAAAACAAACAAACAAACCAAAAAAAAGAAAGAAAGAAAAAGAACACGTGTGTGTGTATGTATATATATATATACATACACACACACACACACATAACTGAATCACTTTGCTGTACACCAGAAACTAACACAACATTGTAAATAAAGTACATTTCAATTAAAAAAGAAGAACTATGAAAGAGGTAAATCTAGAGAAGTTGTTTGAATATGGAGAGAAGAGGACAGGGATTTGGGGGTAGGGGTCACCGATGGTGGGGAGACTATCACATACAGCAGATCCTCAGTAAAACTCTCGGCGATGTCGCAGCAGAAATCTTTCAGACCTGAGGCAGCAAAACTGACACATAGAAAATGCTGAAAGAAGAAAACTGTCAAACAAGAATTCCACAGCTGCAAAACTGTCCCTCAAAAATGAGGGAGAATTAAGATCTCAGTCAAACAAAAGCTGAGAGAGTCTGTCACTGCTAGACCTGCCTGACTTTCTTGGCTAAGGGGAGGCTTTCAGGCTGAAATTCATGGAGAGTTATTGCTTAATGGGTATAGATCTTTCTTTCTTTCTTTCTTTCTTTCTTTCTTTCTTTCTTTCTCTCTCTCTCTCTCTCTCTCTCTCTTCCTTCCTTCCTTTTTCTTTTTGTTTCCCTTTTCAGGGCTGCACCTGCAACATATGGAAGTTCCCAGGCTAGGCGTCTAATCGGAGCTGCAGCTGCCGGCCCCACACCACAGTCACAGCCTCGCCAGATCCAAGCCTTATCTGCCAACTATACCACGGCTCATGGCAAAGCCGGATCCTTAACCCACTGACCAAGGCCAGGGATGGAACCCATGTCCTCATGGATACTAGTTGGGTTCGTTACTGCTGAGCCACGACGGAGCTCCTGGTATATAGAGTTTCTATTTCAAATGATGAGCAAATTCTGGAAATGGATAGCAGTCATGCACAAAATTGTGAATATACTTAATGTCACTGAAACTGTACATCTGACAGTTAAATTGGTAAATTTTATGTTATGTATATTTTATACAATAAAAAAAGAAAAACAAAACCACAAAGTGGTGTTTGGTACTTGCACCTAAGCACTGATGGGGACATAAGTCAACCAGTTGATTACCTTAAGTCAAATAAACCTCATTCATTTCATTTTTAAAACTCGATCAATGGCCTGAATAATGAGCTTATTAAAAATACTTGCTCCACTATTTCTTTTTCTTTCTTTCTTTTTTTTTTTTTTTTTTTTTTTTTTTTTTTTGTCTTTCCAGGGTTGCACCCATGGCATATAGGTTCCCAGGCTAGGGGTTAAATCAGAGCTGTGGCCGCTGACCTATGCTATGGCCACAGCAATGCCAGATCTGAGCTTCATCTGAGACCTACACCACAGCTCACGGCAACGCTGGACCCTTAACTCACTGGGTGAGGCCAAGAATCGAAACTGCATCCTCAAGGATACTAGTCAGATTTGTTTCCATTGAGCCACTATGGGAAATCCTTGCTCCACTATTTCTGTGTGCACAAAGTCTACAAGTAGCAGCAAGATGCCACAAATATCCAAAAAATTCTTCAAATAAGATTACTCTCTATGACCTACCCCACTGTAGGACTTAAATCTTCAAATAAACCACATCCTATTTTTTTCAGCAGTTCCTACAGCACTTCTGACAAATTACAGCCCACTTGTAAGAGCTACACATGCAAGTCCTTCATATGATGTGACTTTAAGGAGCCTCCCTTAAAATTCTTGCCTCCTGCCTGCCTCGTGGTCAACATTTTGCACCTTTAGAAGTAATCTGGGATCATGGGCACTTTTAGTTCCCTTAGAATCTCATGCTTTCTCACTGTGTATAAACTGTTTGATTTTTAAAAAAATTTTTTTGGCCTTTTTGTCTTTTTAGGTTTGTACCTGCAGCACATGGAGGTCCCCAGGCTAGGGTTCGAATCGGAGCTACAGCCGCTGCCACAGCAATGCCAGATCCAAGCCATGTCTGTGATGTACACCACAGCTCTTGGCAACACTGGATCCTTAACCCACTGAGCGAGGCCAGGGATGGAACCCGCATCCTCATGGCTGCTGGTTGGGTTCGTTAACTGCTGAGCCACGACGGGAGCTCCTATAAATTGTTTTATTAAGGCCTGAATATCAACTACGGCACCTAGTAGGCATCTAAGGACTCAGGCAAGTGAAATGTGTTTCCTAGAGGTAGGAACATGGAAAAACCAAAAGCCCCAGGGGAGGCTTCCAGGAAAGGTATCGGCTAGACAGGACACGAGAAAGTACCTCGGACAAAACTCTGTCTGAAATACCAAATAAACAACCGAGATTTAGTGTTGTGAACACGAGCAACTTCTTCAACGTTGGGGACAAAAACAGTCTCATGGTTCAACCTCGGATTCACTGTGGGTATTTCCTCTCTGGCTTTCCCGACAGGAAGAAAGCCATTCTCAGCCAAACCTGAGAGCCTGCTGGAGCCGCGCACGGTTCCAGGGGCTGAGGGTTCAATAACGAACATGGAGCTTACAGTTCAGTAGAGGAGACGATGGGACACACAAATGAATACCCGTCGAGAGGTGATGAGTTCAGGGAGGAAAAAAGTGACAAAGTGACAGAGAATGGTAGGAAGCAACAAGCTGAGCAAAGCCCTCAGAAAAAAGCGCTGAACCACACAGACTCTGTGAAACAGTCATTGAGGGTTCTCGCTCAATAGGCAGGTACAGTCCTAAAATCTCAGGAGAATCCTAAGCTGTGGGCGCTGTGATTATCCTCATTTTGCAGGTGAGGAAACCAAAACACGTAGGAGCTAAATAACTTGCTGAACACCACCTGTCCAGCAAGCAGCGGAGGCGGGGCTGGAACCCGGACTCGCTGGCTTGCCCATGTGCTGACCCGCCCTACTACACCAACTCTGAGGCTGGAGGATTTTAGGAAGAGGGAACCTGAGCTGAGGCAGAGGCCCTCTAGCGAGGAGAGGGCTCGCCGCGTTCTAGGAAGATTTATAGAGTCAAGAGGGAAGATTTATAGAGTCAAGGTCAGGGAGGGGGCAGGACCAGAGCCTATAGAGTCCCGAGGACCCTCGGGGGTTCCTCAGAGTGAGAGCAACACCACTGGAGTGTTTTAGGCAGAAAAGTATCGTGATCTGTCCAAGGTTTTCAAAAGCTCCCTCTGGCTGCTGGGTGGAGAACACATAAGGCGAGGGTATTAGTGTCCTATTCCTGTTATAACAAATTACCTCAAACTTACTAGCTGAGGACCACAAGAATTCACAGTGTGACAGTTCTGCAGGTAAAAAGGTAGATACAGGTCTCACTGGGTTAAAACCAGGGTGTAGGCGGTGCTGCATTCCTTTATGAAAAGCTCTAGGGGGCAATCCATTTTCTTCCCTCTTCTGGCTTCTAGAGGTCATCTGAATCTCTCAGCTCCCTCTGTCCTTCCTCCCACTTAGAGACAGCAATGGTGGGTAGTGTCCTCCCAAATCAGGGTTCTAACCCTTCCTCTGCCTCCTCCTACTTTTAGGGAGCAGTGTGATTCCCTTAGATCCACCCAGGTCATCCGGGATCATCTCCCCATCTCAAGGTGCTTCACTTAATCACATCTGCAAGATCCCTTTTGCCATGTAAAGTCACACATTCACAGAGTCTAAGGATTGGAAGCTCTTTCAATAGCGCAGGTGACTAAATGCCTGAATAAGTGTCTTAGGCATTTATTCTCGAATAATGTACATTCTGGATTTCATTATTTCATTTAAGTCTTCCAGCAACGATTCCAAGTCAATAAAACCATCATCTCTGCTTTACGGTGGAAGCAACCAAGAGTTACAGCCTGCCCCAGATCACGTGGCTTGCACACCACAGAGCTGGTCTTTGCAGGCAGGCCAGCCTGCCTGTTTATCTCCATGCCTTCTCTACTGCACTATATATACCACGGTAAGAATAGAAGCAAGGACAAAAGGTGATCATTATTTTAAAACTTTTTTTAACCTGTTAGGATATGGGAGCTATGATGGTGGAGATGGGGGAGCCTGGAAGTCTTTACAGAGGAGCTGATTTTTCAGCAAGACTTGAAGGCAGGGAGTTCCCAGTGTGGCTCAACAGTAATGAACCCGACCAGCATCCATGAGGACTCGGGTTTGATCCCTGGCTCAGTGGGTTAAGGATCTGGCATGGTCGTGAGCTATGGTGTAGGCCGGCAGCCGCAGCTCCGATTCAGCCCCTAGCCTGGGAACCGCCATATGCTGCAGGTGCGGCCCTTAAAAAAAAAGGGATTTGAAGGCAGATCTGAGAATCCCAGCAAAGAGATCAGTCTGATTCCCCACATACTTCACTTCCAGACAATTCTGTCATGTTGAAAGCCATTATCTGCATCACCGTCGTCCGCGTTAGTGCTCTACGGGTAACAAACCACAGAATTAAAGCTTTCTGCGCAGCCGGCTGGACTCAAAGGACTGACGGAGAGTAAATATATAATTTTTCCCTTCTTTCTCACTAGCCATTCATAGGTGATTTCAATAGAAGACACATTAAGGATTTTCTTCCCCAGCAGACGTTTTCCATTTCTTTCTTTCTGCTTCGCCTGCCCTGTTCCTCTCTTTCACTGCTGCTTAATGTGTTGGGGTTTCAGACTGCTGGCAGTACCCAAATCAGATCAAATAACGCCTCAGTCACTCATGTTCGAAACCCTCCTAATTGGGACACTTATCTCGTCTCCACAGAAATGCACCATCAGCGGGCTTGTCTCTTTTCGGCGGAGTAAGCAACACAGGTGAGCCTGTGGGCTGGAGCTCCCACAGGGACGGCCCTCCGGGGGCGCGAGGGGTTGGGGGGCAGCGGGGCTCGGGCTGTGGTGGAGGGCTGGGGGGGCGGACGGGGATTATCTCATTTTGTTCCGCTTGGCTTTGTCACCTGCTGCTGCTTATGCTGTGGGCCGAGAGCACACAGTGCACCTGAAGCTGTCGGTCACGGACATCTTTCCGCCCCAAGAGGAGTTGGGGTGGGTGGGCGGGCTGAGGTGTTCTGCCTCTGAATCTCAGGGGCAGGGCCTCTGGTGTGAAAACCTGCTGTGAATGATGCTAAGAGCCCCACCCCCACTAGGGGTAATTCCATTCTAGAAAATTTGATGCCTCATTTGCATGAGGTGGGGCTTTTTTGAGGATTTTTTTTTTGGGGGGGGTGGTCAAAATTCAGCATCCTTCCTTGTTCTCTTGGGAGGGCTATTGGCAAAGTTTCCCAGTCACAGCTAGAGAGCGGAACAGAGCTCCTATTTAAACTACTATCCCAGAGGGTCTTAGGTCAGGCAAGTTTGTCAAACTGTCATGGGGGCTGGAAGATGGGGAGGGAAAGCAGAGATGTTAGCGAAGTGCTTTGAGGTCTGCTGGTAAAACTGGACAGTGGTTCCCTCAAATCCTCTTGACTAAACCAGTTTCAGGGCTTGGGTGGATGATCCAGAAGACAAAGTTTGGCCAAGAAGATGTGGCCGCTGTTACCCCGGGCTGCCTCCTTCTTGGGTCACAGAAGTCAAGTCATCTCTGAAGCTCAAAGTGGGAGGGTGTTGAGATTCATTACCTGTCCCTCACCCCTCCCCATAAAGCTCGTTGTCGAGAGGGCCTTCTAAGTCTGACTCAGACCAACCTATAAACAAAACCTTCCAAAAGATGTCCTCGGAGTTCCCGTTATGGCTCCACGGTAACAAACCCGACTAGTATCCCTGAGGATGCGGGTTCGAATCCTGGTCTCGCTCAGTGGGTTAAGAATCCGGCATTGCCGTGAGCTGTGGTGTAGGTCACAGGTTCGGCTCAGATCCAACATTGCTGTGGCTGTGGTGTAGACTGGCAGCTGAAGCTTCGATTCAGCCCCTAGGCTGGGAACCTCCATATGCTGCAGGTGCAGCCCTAAAAAAAAGAAAAGAAAAAAAAAGGGTCTGCTTTCAGTTCTAAGAAAATCGAGATCTATAACCTAACAAACAGCTAGGAGACAGAGAAGCTCCATTCTGTGTGTCTTTAGAGACCTGCACCTCCACTCATTGGAATACAATGGATTGCTTTTGATTTTCTCTTATCTCCTTCAGTCGGACTGAAAGAGCGAAAAGAAAGGTAATTTGCTTCAGGGAAGCCTGTGCTTGAAAGGACAGAACTCTCACCTGAGGTCTGGCAGGAGCCAGTGAAAAGCAGGCTGCATCTATTAACATATTTGAGTTATAGGAGATTCCTTCCTAGAGGGAGAGCCAGCGGAAAGGTGTTTGAACTTTTCATTTTTAATACATTATCAGTTTCCATGGAGACCAAGGTAAAGCTGAGGCTCAGATTTTTCTTATAGAAGCCAGAGTGACATCATTTTGCCTGAGGAGGAACTCACGCCTCTGTTTTCCTGCCCCCTTTTCTGTCTACTGCTGTTCGTTTGCTCCCAGGGAACCAGAGCTGTGTTGGAAGCTCAATATTCAGGCACCAATGGAATGGGAGCTCGGTCGGGTCCAGCTGGGCAATTTGCAGGACCCAGTGCAAAATAAAAATGCAAGCTTCTTATTCAAAAAGCAAGAAAAAGGGGGTTAAAGATGTTAACACAGAAAGCTTTACCCTTCCCTCCACAGTCTCTCTCAACTTGTCAGGAGGCTTTTTATTTGCAATCTAATGTTGCTCTAAGGAAAGGAAAATTTAAATTTTAAATTAATAGGTTGCATTTCCCAGTTCACCTTCACATCATCCAGCTTTAGAATGCTCGTTTAAATGCAAACAGAAGAGCATCTAACGAAATGCGGAATCACAGAAATTACACAAGCCTTATTTCACAGCTCCTGCCTGTCTTACCGGAACCGCAGAGATGCTGCACGAAACTAACTGAGCTGTTCTCTTTCACCTCTTAGTGGGCACTCATTCTATGCACATGCCTGACCTTACACTTACTGATGAGGAGGAAAGGACTGGGCTCCTCGCCTTTCCTTCTGTGTCGTCACTTTCAGTGGAAGCGATTGGCTAACGCAGGACGTAGGGAGGCTAAGAAAGGATATTGTTCCTTGGTCATATGGGTTTCTTCAATGCCACTTCCTTTCTATGTAGGGAGCAAGCATCGCCTTTGGGGGCTCTCAATGGCCCTGATTACTCAGCCATGGACCTTCACATTTCTCTTGTACTCATTTCGAGTCTCATGACCCACCCCTGTCGCATCGTTGGCCCATCAGAATTTTGGATTCGTGCCATACCACAAACACTCTGTGCCAAGGTGTGGCATAGAACAATAGATGGTTTTTTTTTTTTTTTTAATTGTATGGGTGCACCTGCAGCATATGGAAGTTCCCAGGCCAGGGACTGAATCCAAGCCACAGCTCTGACTTAAGCCACAGCTGCAGCGACACCGGGTACTTTAACACAGGGGCCGGGATCAAGCCTCCACTGCAACCTGAGCTGCTGCAGTCAGACTCTTTGTTTGTTTGTTTTCTTTTCTTTTTAGTGGGAAATTCCCAGGCTAGGGGTTGAAGCCGAGCTGCAGCTGCTGGCCTACACCACAACCACAGCTATGCCAATCAGAGTCGCATCTACAAACTACATCACAGCTCACAGCCGCGCTGGATCCTTAACCCACTGAGCGAGGCCAGGGATTGAACCTGCGTCCTCATGGATACTTGTCGGGCTCTTAACCAGCTGAGCCACTACAGGAACTCCTGGACCCGCAACATTGTGTGTTTCTCTTCTGTCATGGGCATGCTCCATCAGACTGCACTTACAACACACAAACTCAAAGATTAAATTATTCAAAAATTCCCGAATGCCAATAGTAGAGCATTAAACTCCACACTTAGAGCGCTTTAGAGCACAGGGCCTGGCCTGACTACAGGGCCCTGACCGAGTGATCTGAGCTCTTCAGCAATTTACATGGGCAAATTATTGAAGCATCAGCTTCCTTCCCTGTAAACTGAGGGCAAAAGATTTGCCCCAAACTTTGCCTTCTGGACCATCCACCCAAGCCCTGAAACTGGTTTAGTCAAAAGGATTTGAGGGAACCACTGTCCAGTTTTACCAGCAGACCTCAAAGCACTTCGCTAACATCTCTGCTTTCCCTCCCCGTCATCCAGCCCCCACGACAGTTTGACAAACTTGCCTGACCTAAGACCCTCTGGGATAGTAGTTTAATAGGATCCTGGGAGTTTCCGTTGTGGCTGAGAGGCACTGAACCCAACTAGTACCAGCGAGGATGAGGGTTCAATCCCTGGCCTTGCTCAGTGGGTTAAGGATCCCACATTGCCGTGAGCTGTGCTGTAGGTCACAGATGTGGCTTGGATCTGGTGTGGCTGTGGCTGTGGCTGTGGCTGGCAGCTGCATCCCCAATTTGACCCCTAGCCTGGGAACTTCCATATGTCACAGGAGCGGCCCTAAAAATTAATTAATTAATTAATTAATTAAAGTGGGATCCTGGGTCTCATCACCTCCACCCCAACTCCTCCCCCCTCCCCCAACCTGTATGTCGCCTGCCCTGTCCTGCAGAATCACATTCAGGGCTACAGGTATAGCAGTTTTGTTTTTTTTGTCTTTTTAGGGCTACACCCATGGCATATGGAGGTTCCCAGGCTAGCGGCTGAATCGGGGCTAGGAACAGCCATGCCAGATCCAAGCTGCATCTGCACCTCACACCACAGCTCACGGCAACACCAGATCCTTAACTCACTGAGCGAGGTCAGGGATCGAACCTGCGTCCTCAGGGATGATAGTCAGATTTGTTTTCACTAAGCCACGATGGGAACTTTGGTGTAGTGCTATTTTTATATTCAGGTACGTTTGAGAAACCTGGTCTTCTAATTAAAAGATTCTCGCCGTGAACGATAGAAAATTCTTGAAAAAAAAGGCCATTTTAGGATAAAGAGGATGTGGTATGAATTTCAATCCTTTTATGAATGGAGCACTACTCCTCCGTCAAAGGAATGAAATAATGCCATTTGTAGCAACATGGATGAATCTAGAGATTCTTTAAGTTAAGTCAAAGACAAATATCATATGATATCACTTATATGTGGAATGTGAAAAAGAAAATACAAATGAATTTATTCAGAAAATACGAATAGACCCACAGATATAGAAGGCAAACTTATGGTTACCAAAGGAGAGGAGGGGAGGCATAAATTAGGAGTTTGGGATTAACATATGTAAACTGCTAAATATAAAACAGATAATCTACAAAGACCTACTGTGTAGCACAGGGAACTATACTCAATAGTTTGTAACAACCTATAAGAGAAAAGGATCTGAAAAAGAACAGATTACACATATACTTAAATATGTGTTAATCTGACTGAGTGTGCTGTACACCTGAAATGAACATGACATTGTAAATCATGTATATGTCAATAAAAAAATGTTTAAAGATGCCCATTTTCACTGATGGCTGATCTCTCATCTAACTGAAAGACATCATTTGGCTTAACATTCACAAGGGCCCCATGGCTTTTGCTGGGCACCGAACAAAAGGAGGCAGGCTCAGGGCAGGAAAGGCACACTCGCAGAGATGAGTATCGCTTCTTAGCAGGACGGTAAGGAGACGGCCTACATCACAAGGAAGTTCAAGTTGAAGGCTAGCCTCACTGTGGGTTGCAAGGAAAATACCAAACCTTGTTGTTGCTCAAACTAGCCTCTGGCATCAGCTGCATCAGAGCCTGAAAGGTGTGTTACTTTACATCAAAACAACATACGTGAAGTTTCTTCCAGGTAAACCCGCTACACAATTTAAGAGCTCGATTTTGCTTCGCCTCTCTGGTTTGTAACACAGGCAAAAGCTGCTCTGTCTTAACCCACTAGCTGATGCGCGCAAAATTTTTCTTCAGTGGAGCAAAGTCAGTAAAGTGGGTTGTTTGGTTCCCTCTTCTGATGATGAAGGCTGACCGATTCCATGTTTCATGTTGAAAGCCATTGCCAAGACCTCATGTCGACACAGCTAAAGATTGTCCTCTGCTAATGTCCCTTCTCAGCTGGTAATGCCTCCACAATACTGAAACCTCTTCCCAAGAAATCAATATTGAAAAATGAAAAGAACAGTGTGAGAGCAGAATGCATTTTCGCATGGCTCCTCCCTGAAGGCTGGGTCCGTGGCCACCCAGCATCCCCAGATAATGATTCTTTCTGAAGTCCTGTAGCAGAAACCTCTGTAACGATACTTACTACTAATTTGGCAATAAGAGATCACGTTTATTCCTTAAATGAAAGTGAGCTATGCTGTCTACCCAAGTGTGTGCGCGCACGCGCGTGTGTGTGTTGCGGCTGCTCCTGCAGCATGTGGAAGTTCCTGGGCTGGGGACTGAACCCATGCTACAGCCATGACCCAAGCTGCAGTAGTGACACTGGATCCTTAACCCCCTGACCGCCAGGGAACTCCCTCAAGTGTGTGTTATATGAATGAAAGGTGGGTCCTGAGAAAGTTTGTAGCTAGGGGCAACAAATAAACTCCCAGGTAAACTTCTTCCTGTGCATCTTGTTGATAAAACTCTTCTAGAGAGCTGAAGATGGAATTCATCCGTGAAAGCCTACTGACGTTATTAGGAGCACAAATTTACCTTTTAGATAGAATAGTGGCTCTTTTTGCACCTCTGCACTTGTCCTTGGAGAAGAGAAAATCTGTAGTTAGCTGTCAAAATTAGAGCTACAGTTGTGCTCATCATGCTGTAAGATTTGACCTTCATTCACCTTTCTCCTGACTTAGAGCTGAAATTGATGGGATGCAGAAGCTCACAATAAAATGAGAAGCTTATTTTTATAGCTCGATTTTCTCCCTTCCCCAAAGAATGAAAGTGATTATCTCAGTAAATTTCTGCAGTTTGGTTTTAGTATTAAATATTAAATAAATATTATGAATTTACAATGACTGATTTTGGCACAACCTTCCACAGCCTCGTACATAGCTTATATTCAAATCTGCTGAATTTATTTGAATTTGTTCTTTTGGAAAATAATGTTTTATGACTACATTTACTGTACTTCTGGGTTTATAGCAGCAGCTTAAAATGATTAAGGATTTATTTTATTATTAACCCTGCCAACAGCCGTTGAATTATTTCACCTGCTCAGTACTTGAACTTTATCCCAAATCCTAACCTAGCAGTCCTTGCCACTGCTTTCTGGACAATAAAGAGGGTTTATTCTTTTAACAAATAAATATTGAACACCTACTATGTGGCAGGTGCTAATTCAGTCACTGTAGTATATACAAGGATGAACAGAATAAAGTCTGTTACATTCTAGTGACGGGTGGTAAGATAAACAAGGAAATAAATTTATTAATTTCAGAAAGTCATAGACGCCTTGGGAAAAATAATACAGGGCGACATTAGCTCTGTTCCCAAATATGTTCGCACCGTCATACGCAGAAAACTTGATGCCTCTGCAGACTGCCGGAGGACAGGCAAAGGCTATGCATAGCTGAAGGCAACCAGCCCTGGACTCTGGCTTCCCCGGGCCTTCTTAGGGTTGGTTGGGCACCGCTTCAGTCACTAACACAGATACACTAAGGCACAGGGGCTGAGAAGCGCTGCTACGGCAGGTGACCCAGGCGGGGAGCGGGTGCCCTGCTGGACAGCATCATCGGGGAAGGTCTTTCTAGGGAGGCGATATCTGAACTAAGTTCTAAACGATGAGAAGGAACCTGTCACCTAAGATCTCAATGATAAGAAGGAACCCATCGTCCACGGATCTGGGGGAAGAGCATTCCAGGCAAAGGAAACAGGATGTGCAAGGCCCTGAGGCAGGAAAGCCCCTGATTGGCAAGTTGGGAAAGGAAAGACCGATGAGCTGGGGCTGCTGAGCTAGAGGGAGAATGGAAGGCTAAGACAGAGAGAGGTAAACCTCTGCCGTTAAATAATATGATAATGTTTGGAAACCAGACACATTTGTCATGAGTTTCAGAATTGGCTTCAATAGATAAAATGATTAGGGGGAACTGTATGATTGCTTGCTTATTGATCACTGTGAAGTTATAAACAAAACATGAGCCTGATGACTTCTTAAAAAGGAAAGAAAATGTGAAATAATAATGAATGCTATGACTCTGGATTTAGGAAATGTCTGGCTTGGTTTGCGGGAAATTGAAAGATATCAAGTCAACTCCATGATCAGTTTTAAAATATTTTCATATTAGAACAGTCCTACGAGGATTTCACAGAAGTTAAACACAATAATTCTCCAAAACTACTCACATCCATAGGTGCGGGGAGTAGGAACAAAGAACCACATTTGCAATTCCTACTGTCCTTGCTGGGGAAACTGAGACGAAGAGGAGTTAGGCTCATCTTGTAAAACAAGGTCAGGCTCAGAGACATGAGCCCTGGGCTCCAGCCTCTGCTTTTTCACTGACTGGCTTTTTAACTTTAAGAAAAGTAAGTTGACTTTTTCCTGCCTCAGTTTACATGCACCCAAAATATTGATAATATCTGCCCTATCTGGCTCCATGTTTTTTTTTTTTTTTGCTTTTTAGGGCTGAACCTGCAGCATATTGCAGGTCCCCGGCTAGGGGTCAAACTGGAGCTACAGCAGCCAGCCTACACCACAGCCATAGCAACGCGGGATCCGAGCCACATCTGTGACCTACACCACAGCTCATGGCAATGCCGGATCCTTAACACACTGAGCGAGCCAGGGATCGAACCCGCATCCTCATGGATCCTAGTTGGGTTTGTTAACCACTGAGCTTCAAAGGGAACTCCCTGGCTACTTATTTGTGTACAGTGATTACAGCGGTCATTGAAGCCACAGTTCCTGGAACCCAGTTCATCTTGAGAAAGACTGGCTGAGCACAGAACTTTTTGGCAGGCACTGAGGCTACAAAAATGAGCAAACAGGTAAGGTCCCTGCCCATGAGAACATTCAGTCTGCTGGTAAAACACAAAGTGCTCTTAGAGAAGTAAAAACATCTATAAAATGTATGCATTTCTGTCGTCATATCTTATTTAAGGACATTCAGGAATTCCTATTGTGGCTTAGCAGGTTAAGAACCTGACGAATATCCAAAAGGATGCAGGTTCGATCCCTGACCTCGATTAGTGGGTTAAGGATCCAGTACTGCCGTGAGCTGTGGTGTAGGTGGCAGACTCAGCTTGGATTCCGAGTTGCTGTGGCTGTGGTGTAGGCTGGCAGCTGCAGTTCTGATTCGACCCCTAGCCTGGGAACCTCCATATGTCACACGTGTGCCTCCCCCCAAAAAAGAAAAAAAAGGACATTCCTTGGCAAGGTTGAGAATTTTTTAAAGAAAAACCTATGAACATGCAGAACTTGCAGAACTTTCTACACAGCCTCCTGAAATCTATTCCATGCTACACCCTCAGGTTGGATGTCCTTTTCTTTAATTAAAAGAAAGGGACAGAGTTACACCGAGATAATGATTTTCATAATGAGAAGACCTACCATTAGTACCAGCTCCAAATTCAGGACAACTTCTACTTCTTGACAACGGAGAGGTTTTTATTTTTTTTTTAATCTTAAAAAATTAGTTTCTCTACAGATAGAAAGCATCTAGAAGACAATTATATGGTGGAAAAAAGTCAAGATAAATGGCTAAAAGCCTCTCCATCCTCTCTTGCTGGCAGATACTGGTGGCAAGGTTAGTTTTAAGTTGGATGCTTGGTATTTAACCTTGAAAGTCTGGTTTTCATTTGCATTACAATAAGTTCTGGCCATTGTACACTCTGTCCAAAAATCTAAAAACCTATTACATCTTGGCTTAATGGCCTGTGTAACCTAATTTAAAATGGCAAAGTGAACTTCAGGTTTTCTCTCTTCAGTTTACTTCTAAGTCAATATTAGCATAGTATTGTCTTCTTGCTGTCATTTATCACTGTCGGTTTCTTCCGAGAAGAACCTGCCCCATCATGGTGCTGGGTTCAAGAGTAGCTGGCGACACCTGCCCAGAGGGACACGAGGGGACAGAGCAGACTCTAGATGGAGAGGCTGTGGGCTTGAAAAGGCACAGAAATTTACATTGAGTCGAGGTTCTACATCTCAGTGATGACTCAGTGTGATCCTGAGCATGTAACCTGACATATCTGACCCTGAGTTCACTGCCTCGTCTGTCAAGTAGGAATACCGACTGCAGCGGGCAGTTCCTGTGAGGTCTGCCTTCTTTGTAAACACAGTGATGGGGGAGCCTGTGGGCCAGGTCTGTACCAAATAATGTTCCCGTCTCTGCCCCAACAGACCCCTCCCAAAGTGACGCCTACCCGGTTCAGTATGAAGCTGCTCAAATCTCTTCCTTAGTAACCGATGTTTGCACAGAGACACAGAAACCTGGAACTCTCTGGTAATAATAATAGCAATAGTAATAGTAATAATAATAACAATGATAGAGCAAACACAGATAGGGTTTACTGTGTACCTGACACTATTCTAAGCTCTTTTTCTCTATATATTTACATCCTGAGAACCAAGCTATGTACATGTACTATTTCTAGGATCACGTCCATTTAACAGATGAGGAAAGTGGGAGCCAGGGAGGTAACCCTACGGGGAGAAAATACACAAAGTCTTGCTTCTCAGGACTTTATCACTGTATCTAACTAACCAGGTCTTCCAGGCCCCAGGATGCAGCTACAACACTATGACTGAGAAGAGGTACTGAAAGACTGCCCCGAGCCTAGCACCTTGTCATGGGCTTTGCTTGTATTATTTCCATCCGATCTTGGGGCGCTGCCTGGGAGGTGAATACTGCCACCGTCTTTATTGTACCTTCAGAAGAATGCATTTCTGGCTCCTTTCATCCTTCCTCCCGCTGCGTAGAATGAAGGTCTGGCGTTGACAGTGTAAATAGCCAGAGCTTCTGGGCATGCTATTGTCTGAGCATCTGACCAACATCAGCGAGAGAGAAAAGCTGGCTTGCAGTTGAGACAATGTCCAGAAAGCGGAACCCTATGGCCACTAATCCCTAGTGTAATCTGAAGCCAGAAGCACTGGTCATGGAGACGGCAGGGAACCGCCAGGGGGCGAGGGGACACTGAGATGGATGGAGTGGGCTCAGGAGAAGTGATGAGGGGGGTGTTAGGGGAGAGAAGGGGCTCCCCAGCACTGCCCAAGTCCAGCCCAGGGACCTGAGGAGGAAAGAAGAGACCGCATCTGAATGCTGGAATACTGACCAGGAGCAGCAGAGGCAGAAGTGGAAGCCCGGCTATCAGATCTGGGGTCCACGTACTTGACCCACTACTCCATCCTGTTCTCGGGCATTTAACCGGCTGCTCCATATCCTCTTTGCCTACAGAGAATCGCTAATTCTTCTATATCTTACTGCTTTTCTTGGAAGGCATTTGTTCACATCCGTCCCCCAAAACTCTTTCGTGTCTGGCTCAGGTTTCCAAGCCAGGCGCAAATGCCATCTCTTTCCATGCCAAGCTTTTCCCCTGCCTCTCAAGCTTCAGTACCTTCTCTCTTCCTGATCCCACAGGTCACTTTGCCACTGTAACCATACCCAGTGGATGCTGCTGTCCAATCTCTTCTGCTAAGTGAGGTCCTCAAGGCCAGAGGTATTTCGTATGTCATCTGCTTTCCCTCACCCCAAGCAACACACACACACACACACACACACACACACACACACCACCAGGACATTGCCTTGCAGTTAGCGCTCAAGAAATATGTGCTATGAATAAGTTCTTAGAATCTAACATACAGCATGGTGGCTATTACAGCATGGTGGCTATTGTCTATACTGTATATCCTTAATATATACATATCATATATATATATCCATATCATATACTTAAAATTTGCTAAAGAGTGTAGCTGTTAAGTGTGTTCACCACCAACAAAATCTTATGTAATATATGTATTATATTTATATAATGTAAATACTTATATTTATTTTCTGTACAGCAGAAATCGACACGTTGTAAATCAACTATAATAAAAGATTTAAAAATCTTATGTGAGACGGTCACTCAGCTAAGTAACTTGGTAATCATTTCACAATGTATATGTACGGCAAATCACCACGTCATATACCTGAAATGCGTATGAATAATAAATATGATTTACTTTAATATGATTTTTTCATTGAGGTCAATTATCCCTCAGTAAAGCGGGACTGCGGGAAGAAGTCAGTCTAGAAGGAGGAAGCAGACGTTCAGAGGATTCAAGCAACCACCAACACAGCGCAGCCTCAGAGGAGATGTCAGAAGCCTCTGCTCTGGTTCGGTCCCCCAGGCTGAAAGGCCAGCTTGAGCCTTTGAGTCCATCATTTGGGGGAGGCGTCTTCCCGAGAGAGGGCCGCGGCCTCGCATGAGGAAGTCACCCGCTGACTCTCTGCACGGGAAGAGTTCATGTGTTATCTGATGAAATGCACCGAAAAGAAATCAGGAGGAGGACCGGACTTGCATTCCCCGAGGGGAAGCAGTAGAATTTACATTTACTCTGGTGCCAACTTGGTGCAGAAAATGCTTTCGGGACTTCGCATGCCTCTCAGCTCAGGGCCTGAGGTCAGCAGTGCCCAGCGCCCTCTCCTGGCCACCTGGCCAGGGGTCTCACACACACACACACACACACACACCTGGCCAGGGGTCTCTCTCACACACACACACACACCTGGCCAGGGGTCACACGCACACACACACACCTGGCCAGGGGTCACACACACACACACATACACCTGGCCAGGGGTCTCACACACACACACACACACACACACGCACACACCCCAAGGAGCCACCCTCTCACCACCGCAGGATGTCACCACAGCTTCTCAATATGGCACGCTCTGAGCATCGGCTCTGGAGCAATCGACCCAGACTAGGAGGTACAACGTCTCACAGGAGGGGCGGGCTCCAGTGTTGAAAGTTCTACTTTGGGTAAAACGCTATCAAGGCACTGGGTGCTGCAGAGAAATTGTTTGTGAAAGGCAGAGTCAAACGATGCAGCAAACTTTACCGCTGTCTTATTTTTAAGAAGTTGCCACGGCCACGCCAGCCTTCAGTGACCGCCTCCCCGATGGATCAGCAGCCATCAGCGCTAAGGAAGACCCTCCCTCCTCAAAAAGATTACGACTCATACGGTTGTTATGAAAAGATAATGCCCAGGTGATAGCAAGTTTTAGCAATAAGACATTTTCATTAGCACAACACTCTAACCGCCTGAGCTAACCGGCCATGGTAATAAGGCATTTTTAAATTAAGGTCTGTACATTTTTTAGACATAATGCTACTGCGTACTTAACAGACTACAGTATAGTGTAAACATAATTTTCATAGGCACCAGGAAACCAAAATATTCATATGACTTGCCTTATTGTGGTATTACTTCTATTAGAGTGGTCTGGAACTGAACCTGCAGCGTCTCCAAGGTATGCCTCTGTTTGCAACGGTCTGAGTAATCCTTCGTGTCTAGTCTGTAGCTAAGGAGAAAGGAAGCAAGCCCCGGTGCGATTGTGGTATACGGTTCATGTCAGCCACAAGAAGCATTTAAGCTGCAGGCTCCGGGGGCTGCAGAATTTAGAGAAGTAGGCAGGGACACATGGGTGGAAGGCTGGACTTGAACTAGAATTGGAAGAACGGATCGGCGGAACAGCGTGGAGAGGTGGGTTCTGAAAGAGGGGGAAACAAAAGATGGAAACGAGCCCCGTGAGCTCGTGAGGCTATGAGAACAGCTCAGCGAGAGCTGAAGAGAATGTCGCCCCTGCCCTAGAGAACAAATTTTGGAAAAGGAGCAAGCAAGGTGCTGGAGGATCTTGACCGAATTTTGAAAACGTGCGTAGGGACTTAAAGGTGACGCATAAACTTTGCAAAGATTCCTCACTTGCCCGGCCAGGTGGACTAGCTGGCCACTTTTTACATTTTAAGTATGTCTTTTACTTAAATGCCAGATGCCTAACTAAAACTTTAGCAAACATTTATTGGGTTGTCGGCTGTGCCAGGCGCCCTGCCTCGGGCTGGTAGGAGTCTTGATTACATGCTCAAGTTCTCCTGAGTAGGAAGGAGATGACACCACCCAGATATCGGCCGTGGTTATCTTTATTATTATTTTTTTTTTTTTGCCATTTTAGGGTCACACCTATGGCATATGGAAGTTCCCAGGCTAGGGGTGGAATCAGAGCTGCAGCTGCCGGCCTACACCACAGCCACGGCAACGTCAGATCTGAGCTGCGTTTGTGACCTACACCACAGCTCATAGCAACACCGGATCCTTAACCCACTGAGCAAGACCAGGGATCGAACCCTCATCCTCATGGAAACTAGCTGGCTTCATTTCCACTGAGCCATGAGGGGAACTTCTGACCCAGGTATTCTTAAAGGGCTCCAGGCCTTTAAAGTTTCCTAGGGAAAAAATGCATGGAGAAAAACCTTCCTCGCCTTTTTGCTTGAACAGCGTTTTGTCCACACAACACCAGAGCATTTACAGGCACTTTAAGGTCAGCTGCCTATTCCTTTGCCTCCCACGCCGGACAGCAAGCCCCTGGGGACACAGGCTGTACCTTATCCATTGTAATGTCCCAAGTGAACGTCGCAGCACGCATTCATAATCAGCTGCCGCGGTGGAGAATAAAATTGGGGGCAATCTAGAAACAAAGCTGTAGTGCAGAGAGTCAACTGTGCTCCTCGCTCTTAGCAATAAGAACTAGCTATTAAGTAATTTTAGCAGCCATGTGCTAGGCACAGAACGGAACACTGAAATAGCATGGAAATGGTGCATTTTATTAAAAAGTGCTTTAGAACTTTCAGGAACCAACAACTGGCGATTGCAAGAATGGGAAATATGCTGCCGGGGCAGCCAGGAGTTCACTGAGGCTTTGCTATGCTGTGTCAGCCTCCCCAGTGGCAGCCCCCGCCACATCTGAACCACAGGAACCGCCACACATTCGGAAGGCCACTGTCACCTCCTGATCCCTAAGTCCCCTCCCGCCTCCACACTTACTAGTTAGAAGCGCTAATCTTCACCCTTCTTAGGCGTCACCTTGGAAACACCAGGTATTGGGCAATGGTTTCTGGTGTACGTTGTGGTCCCTGCATTGCTCAGGGGTGAGTGTGCGCCGTCTCTCAGATAATCCCTAATTTGGAGCATACTTTCATCCACTGCTAGAGGTAAAAGTGCTTTTCACATTAAAAATTAGAGAAGTTCCTTATTTTATTGATTTAAAAAAATTTTTTTTTTGCTTTTTAGGGCTGCACTCGCAGCACACAGAAAGTTCCAGGGTAGGGGTGGAATTCGAGCTGCACCTGCCTGGCCTATGCCACAGCCACAGCAACGCCAGATCCTTAACCCACCGAATGCAGGCCAGGAATCGAACCCGCATCCTTAGGGATACTAATCGTGTCCCTTACCGCTGAGCCACAGCGGGACATCCCAAGTTTATTTTAGCATCATTACATTTCACAAAGAAATTGCTGATAGCCAATCAAAAAGAACGCCCTGTTTCCCCAGCTACTGACCTCCCCAGGCACCCACTTTCTCAGGCCCGAAGACTCCGTGCCATTCATTATTAGATGACCTGCAATCAAGCTTGAAATCCCTGGGACCGTTAGCAAAGCACAACCGGGGCATATACACTCCTGCCTCGAGCCTGGGGTTCACACATCTTACCGTGTCTGGTTCAGGCAGCCGAGACGTTTCAGAAGAATGACTTTAACTCGACATCCAGTCTCCGGCTGCGGGTTCTGTGTGTAAAGACGGTCGCTTCCGGATGGCAGAGAAGGCTTTGCCTTCTGTTGTGACCGAAAACACGATCACCAGACTTGATCCTAAGGGTGACGGTGTCCACCTCCTGCTCAGAGTCACCCTCTACCGCGCATGCTTCCTAAAGTCAGCCAAGGCCAAGCCGGGCACGTTTCAACTTCTGCGGATGAGAAGCCAAGGCTCGCAGCGCGTGAGGGTTTTCCTGGGAGAGGTACGTGCACACGGCCAGGAGCCAGACTTCCCCAGTCCTGCTGCTTGTCACTGCTCGTCGTCTGCCCACATGAAGCGCCCAAGCCAGGTGTATCTCTTTCAAACTCTGGCGGGAGTTTCCAGCCATGCTCCCCACACTTTTCATCAGAGCGCGACGAAGCAAGAGCCGCTGTTCTTTTCCTCTCTCTTACTACCCTTTATTCACCCACGCTAACAAATTCAAAAAGAGCCAAAAGGTGGGCTGGGAGGGGAAAAAAAGGGAGAGTTCCGTTCGTGGCGCTGCGGTAACAAGTCCAACCATGATCCATGAGGATTCGGGTTCGATCCCTGGCCTCGATCCGTGGGTTAGGGATCTGCCGTTGCTGTGAGATGTGGTGAAGGCCACAGATGCGTTAGGGATCCGGTTGTTGCTGTGGCTGTGGTGTAGGCCGGTGGCTAAAGCTCCGATTCGACTTCTAGCCTGGGAACTTCCATATGCTGCGGGTGTGGCCCTAAAGTGCAAGGAAAAGAAAAAGAAAGAAAACCATCTGCCATCAAGTGAGCTTTCTAAAGTCACCCTAGGCTGTCCCAGCGTGAATTTCAACTTTGAAATATTCTCACCAACTCACGGGAGAACAAGCAGCGGAACCAGGGAGAGCAGTCTGCCTCCTTAATCTGCATGAAATTGGAGTACGACATCCATCCGATTGTGCAGAGGCCTCCAGAAGGCCAGGGAACTCCCAGAGGAGTTCATTTGTAGAGAAAGATATATGTACCTTGGCCAAGGGGTGAAAGAGAGTTCTCCTTGCAGCACTTGCAATTTAGAGGCTAATTTGCTGTTTGCTACACAGACGACGATCACTCAATAGCTGCCACTGACCGGCTAACTGGCACATAACTTGGAAATCAGTCTGAATGCTCCCGGAATCGATGATTTCTTAACCCCTTCCATCCTGCCTTCAGATTGGCCTTTGAAGCATCATCCTCAGGGCTTCTATTTTGTTTCGTTTTGTTAACAATGATTTTTATTTTTCCCATTATAGTTGATTTACGGTGTCCTAGGGCTTCTGTTTGAAAGGGGAGAGTCATTGTGGAGTATTTCAGTCCTTAAGATGCCTTATAATTTCATTGATCTCAAAGGCTTGAGGTCAGTACATTTAGGATGACTAATGTGAATGGAGCAGCCATGCCTTCTATGACTTAAAACAATTCTCCTTCAAATTGGGGTGACAGTACACAGTACACAGTACCATCAAGTACTCAGAGAACTAAACTCCTCGTTACCTACTTCCAACTGATGTTCAAGCCACCCTGTCAAGTAGAAGATTCCAGAAGATTCCAGAAAGCACAGCATAGAAACAACCAAAATGTCCATCGACAAATGAATGGATAGGATATGGTGCATATACACTATGGAATATTACTCAGCCATAAAAAAGAATAAAATAATGCTATTTGTAGCAATGGGGATGTAACTAGAGGCTCTCATACTAAGTGAAGTAAGTCGGAAAGAGAAAGACAAATACCACATGGTATCACTTGCATCTGGAATCTAACACAGGGCACAAATGAATCTATCTATAGAAAAGAAACAAACTCACGGACATGGAGAACAGACTTGCGGTTGCCAAGGGGGACCAGGAGGGAGGGACTGAGAGTTTGGGGATTAGTAGATGCAAACTATTTCATTTGGAGTGGATAAGCAACGAGATCCTGGTGTACAGCACAGGGAACTATATCCAGTCACTTATGATGGAACATGATGGAGGATAATGTAAGAAAAAGAATGTGTGTGTGTGTGTGTGTGTGTGTGTGTGTGTGTACAGTATGTATGACCAGGTTACTTTGTTGTACAGCAGATATTGACAGAACATTGTAAATTAACTATAATAAGAAAAAATTTTTAAAGAAAGTACAGAGTGGTGCTCACTTTCTCTTCCCACAAGTCTTAACCTGTCCCCTCTAATGTTCAATTATGTTGGCCAGTGTAACCAGAAGAAAGTAACAGTTTAACCCTTCCCTCTTTTATCTGTTAAAGTAACTTCTGTCTTCGTGAGCTTTCTTGTATAGAAATAGGGTGATGAGTGAGAGGGAGCACTGAAAGTCATTAAAATGAACTGAAGAGATTTACACTCTTAAAGACACAGAACCATCAGCCAATGAGCACAGGCTATACACAGAAGATGAGATGGGAGGGAAAAAAGAGGAAACACCAGGGCAGGATTAGAAAGAGTTTTTAGGAGGCAAGGAGCAATGAGTTCAGGTAAGAGAAGAGGGAGTTATTTGGGTAGTTCTGGTGTTTACGAATTGCTGAGAAAGAGGCAAGAGGGAAAGAGATTTTAATAAGCTCCCTCTGTATTAATAATGCCTTGGGAAATTATTCATGATATTTAAATTGCTTTTCAAATATTGTTGTTGGATGTAAGCCTGATGTTCCTGTGAATGTCACACTACGCCAAGCCTGGGCCACCAGGGAGCTCAGCTTTAAATGAATAAAAGGGTTTGTTACAGTTTTATCCCGTTGGAAATGTATTTAAATGCCTCATGTGGTTTTCCTTGTATCAACATTGGCTCGGAAGAGACTCTTCCTAAAATATTTTTTCCATAGAATTTGGGTTTTGGGCAATTAGAGTAAATCTAATTTAGTTCTAATTGACTTGATTTTTTTAATGAAGAAGAAATCTGTAATTTCTAAATTTTTTGTGGATTAATTTAAAACTTGGATATATACTTTACCATTTCTATAAGTGATAGACTTTATTCAAATCCCAAAACTCTCAAGTTATTAATTCATTTGCTCTTTTTTTTTTTGTAACAGCTTTATGGAGATAAAATTCACATACCATGTAATTTAGAGTGTACACTATGTTATTTTTGTTATATTTACAGTGTTGGGCATCCATCACTACCATCAGTTTAGAATATTTTAATTACTCCAAAAGTAAACTCAGATCACTCCACAGCCCCTCTGTCACTCCCAGCCACAGGCAACCACAAATCTGCTTTCTCTCTATATAAGTTTACCTATACTGGACATTTCATGTAAGTGGAATCATGTGTGGTCCTTCATGACTGACATCCTTCACTTACTGTTTTCAATGTTCATTCATGCTATGGCACGCATTTGTAATTTCCATGTACTTTTTTTTAGCCAAAAAAAAGATAGATATACCAAATTTTATGTATTCATTCCCCAGTTCATGGGTGGACATTTGAGTTGTTTCCACCTTTTGACTATTTCAGCAGTTATGAATAATCCTATTATGAACATTCATTTATATGTTTTGAGTTTTGTTTATTTGGTTGGTTTTGGTTTTTTGGGGGCATGCCCATCGCATATGGAACTTCCTGGGTCAGGAACTGAATCCTGCCACAGCAGCAACCTGACCCACTGCAGTGACAACGCAGGATCCTTAACCCTGTGCCACAAGAGAATTTGTTCATGTAAGTGTTTTTATGTAGATACATGTTTCATTTTTCTTGGGTATATACCTAGAACTGAAATTGCAGGATTATATCCTAACTCGATGTTTAACTTTTTGAGGAATTTTA
>PVHT020000118.1:483733-650338 GCA_004024745.2 Catagonus wagneri
AACTTTTTGAGGAATTTTAAAAATACTTCTGAAGTAGCCATACCATTTCATATTCCCACCAGCAGTGTATGGATGTTACAGCTTCTCCATATCCTTATCAATATTTGTTTGAATCTGACTTTTTTATTACAGCCATCCTTGTTGGTATGTGGTTTTGATTTTTGTTTCCATGATATGACTAGTGGTGCCAAGCATCTTTCATTTGCTATTGGCCATCTGTATATCTTCTTTGGAGAAATGTTTGTATGAATTCTTTGCCTATTATTTATTCTGGTATTTGTCTCCTTATTCTTGAGTTTTAAGTATTTTTTTATATTCTGACATAACCTCCTTATCAGATATATGATTTGCAAAAAAATTTCCCATTCTGTGTGTTGTCTTTTTCGTTTCCCGAGAGTGTTCTTTGCAGCACAAAAGCTTTTCGTTTTGCTGAATTTTCTTTATCTATTTTTTTTCCTTTGGTTGCTTGTGCTTTTGGTCTAGCTAAGAAACTTACTAATTCCAAGGTCAGGAAGAGTTACCTCTATTTTTTCTAAGACTGTTATAGAATTAGCTCTTACATTTAGCCCTTTTTTTTTCTGTCTTTTTAGGGCCACACCCTTGGCCTGTGGAGGTTCCCAGGCTAGGGGTAGAATCGGAGCTGCAGCTGCCAGCCTACGCCACAGCCACAGCAAAGCCAGATCTGAGCCGTGTCTGTGACCTACACGACCTACACCACAGTTCACTGCAACACTGGATCCTTAATCCACTTAGCAAGTGCAGGGATGGAACCCGCGTCCTCATGGATACTAGTCGGGTTCATTACCACTGAACTATGACAGGAACTCCTGATGTTATACAATTATTAAAAGACATTTTGTGGGCCAACAAATGTAGCAAAACATTGAATTAAACAAAGTTAAACAGATCTCTTTACTGCCAGACCTTCCTAATCCTCACTATGTTCATTTGCACGGCTTTCTGAGAAAGAGATCCGGTGTGCAGTTTTACCAAATCTGTTAGAGCATGGATCTCTTCTCTCCGAAATCTTAGGAAATACCACCAGAGCTAAGTCACTTCATTTCTGTGTCAGTTTTCTTTCCCCTATGTGAAATTTAATAAAGCTGGCTTTCGTACTCCTAGAAATCTTAACGAGGATCCTACAACGCTTGAATTCTGTTAACTACAGGAATCCCAGGACTACGGTTATTGATACAGGGAGCGTGTGGACACAGAAATGGTTACCACACGTGTGGAAGCGAAGCTTCATACAGGCTGGACTGAGACACACAGGGTAGCCAAGGTGTAGATGTCAACCCACACTCTCCTTGCAACTCAGAGCGCAAGGTCGGACTCTGAAAAACGAAGACGTTCTCCACTAGGAAAAGAGACCGTTCTTGCTTTGCAACAACGTCCACGGTGACGACACTTTCCAAAAAGTAATTACACCCAGAGTATGAGAAAGGATTTCTGTATCACAGGGGATTAGAGATAAGTCCTCTGAGAAACACAGATTCAATCTGGAGACAAAAGAAGAGGACATTTGATCACTTTACAGGGAATAGCAACACAGAACATTTGAAATAGGGAGCCTCCTAGAGATCTGAGATGTGCTCTCTTTGGATGAAGAAAGACCCCATAGATTTGTCTGGTTCGAGCACTTATTTGCTGTTTTTCCTAAGGCACATGTTATATACTTCCAGCATGTACTCCATAATTCTGAAAACGAGACTGCAGAAAAAAAAAAGGGACTTGTGTTTCAGAGTGAAAAAAGCTGCACTGGCAGAAGACAGGTCTTTTCCATCTCCTGGCAATGGGGGTCAGGGAGAGAATGGACAGCTGAGATGACTCCCAGATAAGGGTTGTTCTTTGCTGACCCAGGTGACAGCGATGTTTTTGTAACATCCCCCAGAACCCACCCTCCGCCAGGACAAGTCTTGGAAATTCCCTCAATGTATTGGAATGGTGCTTTATGCCAAGAACTTTCCCCTGCAAATTGTCTTTCAGGACCATAAGAGTGCAGCACCCCAGGGGGTATGTTCTGTTTTTGGGATATTACTTAGCTGGCTTGCTTCAGCTTGGGCAGCAGAAGCAATCAACATGACTGATGCTAATTGGGATGCTGGTTTCTGTTTTCTTCTGCAGTAACTGCTCTGGGAGCAAAGTTTAAAAAGTTGGGTTTTGCTGGCAGGCGTTGGGAACATGGCTGCAATTACCACCCACTCATTTTCCAAACTACAGCTATAAAGAGTGAAGGATGTCAGTTAGCTCCTCTGCTTCAGCGACGCTTTTGGAATTGCTGGTCTGTGTGAGCTCCTCTACTGTCTCCTGGTTAATGATGGAACATCTGTGTTGAGGCATCATTGCCAGAAACCTTGAAGGTGCTGGGCCCTAGGCCTGGGACAGGGCTAGACAGGTGCAAACTGGGCCCTAGACCTTCAAGGTTTGCAGTCTAGTTGCAGAGACAAAGCTAAAATTATAAACCGTGGAGCTTGTAACCTCCTTTCTTTCCAACTTTTTATTATGAAGAATGTCAACAGTCACAAAAGCTGAAGCAGTAATATATACTGAGCACTCATACAAGTATTCATCGCTTCTGTTTAAAGATAAACCAAACACTCTGTGATAATCTAGATGGGAAGAGGATCTGAAAAAGAATGGGCATGTGTGTGTGTGTGTGTGTGTATACATACATATATCTGAAAAATAACGGGCTTGGAAACACACACACATATAGATATATATAACTGAAAAAGAATGGGCTTGGATATATATATATATATATATACACACACACACACACACACACACACACACATATAGATATATATAACTGAAGAAGAATGGGATTGGATATATATATATATATGTATATATACATATAACAGAAAAAGAATGTACTTTGTGTGTGTGTATATATATATATAAAACTGAAAAGGAATCAGCTTGTGTGTGTATATATATATATATATACACATATATATATAAAGCTGAAAAGGAATGGACTTGGAGATATATATATATACATACACACACACACACATATATATAACTGAAGAAGAATGGGATTGGATATATATATGCACATGTATACGTGTATATATATATATATCTGAATCACCTTGCTGTACAGCAGAAATTACCACAACATTGTAAACTGTAAGCACTGTAAATACTTCACTAAGACTTAAAAAAAGTGAAAACTAATGCTTTCCATTGCTTGCTTTATCTGTGTGTGTAAGAGAGAGAGAGGCAGAGACAGAGAGATTGGAGAGACTGTTAAAAAACTTGAAAGAAGAAGTTCCTGTCGTGGCTCAGTGGTTAACGAATCCGACTAAGAGCCATGAGGGTGCGGGTTCGATCCCTGGCCTTGCTCAGCGGGTTAAGGATCCGGCGTTGCCGTGAGCTGTGGTGCAGGTTGCAGACGCGGCTCGGATCCCGCGTTGCTGTGGCTGTGGCGAAGGCCGGCGGCTACAGCTCCTGTTAGACCCCTAGCCTGGGAACCTCCCTATGCCGCCGATGCGGCCCTAGATAAGGCAAAAAGACCAAAAAAAAAACAACAAACTTGAAAGAAGGTGCAGATATCATGACACTTAAAGTCCATAATAATTCAGATGCATCCCTTAAAAATAAGAACATTCTCCTCCCATTTAACCACAATATTAATATCATGTCTAAGAAATTTTATACCTCCTTATACCATTTAATATCCAGTGGATGTTCAAATATCTGCATTTATTCCAAAAATGTTTCTCTCTCTCTTTTTTTTCAGGGCCACACCCACATTATATGGAAGTTCTCAGGCTAGAGGTCGAATTGGAGCTACGGCTGCCAGCATACACCACAGCCAACAGCAATGCCAGATCCGAGTTATATCTGTGACTTCAACCTACACCGCAGCCCAAGGCAATACCGGATCCTTAACCCACTGAGCTCGCCCAGGGATCAAACTCATGTCCTCATGGTTACTAGCCGGATTCGTTACCGCTGAGCCACAGTGGGAATTCCCAAAAATGTCTTTTACGGTTGTTTTGTTCTAACCAGAATCTAGGTAAGTTTCCACGTTAGATTTGGTTATAATGTTTCTATGGGCAGCCCTAAAAAGACAAAAACACCAAAAAATAACACCTCAATAAGAAAACAAACAACCTAATTTTTAAAATGGGCCAAAGTCCTTACATAGTCACCTCAGCAAAGAAGATATACAGATGAGAAACAGGCATATGAAAAGATGTTCCACCTCCAAAATCATCATGGAAAACGCAAATTGAAACGGCAATAAGGTCCCACTACGTACCTATTAGAACGGCCAAAATACAGAACACTGACAACGTGAAATGTTGGTGGGGATGGGGAGCAACGGGAACTCTCATTCAGTGTTGGTAGGGATGCAGAATTGTACAGCCGCTTTGAAAGACAGTTCGGCGGTTTCTTACAAAACCAAACATATTCTTAACCTCCAATCCAGCAATGGTGCCCTTCGACAGCCAAAGGAGTGCAACACTGAGGTCTGCACGAAAACCGACACGTGGATGTCTACAGAAATGCATTCATCGTTGCCCAAACCGGAAGCAAGTGAAATGTCTTTCAGCAGGTCAGTGGATACAGAAAACTGGGGTGTATCCAGACGGTGCAATATTCTTCAGCACTAAAAAAGAAATAAACGATCCGGCCAGGTTTAAAAAAAAAAAAAAAGCAAACATGGAAGCAAATTTAAATGCATCCTGCTAAGTGACTGAAGCCAATCTGAAAAGGCTACCTACTCTATGATTCTAGCTCTGTGACATTTTGGAAAAGGCAAAACGATGGACAGGGTGAAAAAATCAGTGTGTTTGCAGGGCTTGGGGTGGAAGCAAAGGACAAATAGGTGGAGCAGAGAGGACTTTCAGACAGAGTATCTTCATACGACGGATGTATGTCCAAACCTACGGAAGGTACAACACCAGGAGGGAACCCTAATGTGAACCAGAAACTGTGGGGGATTATGATGTGTCATGTGGGTTCATCAGCTGTCACCAATGTGCAACCCTGGGGGGAATGCTGATAAAGAGGAGGAGGGAACACGATGCCTGTGGTGATGGCGTGGGAAATCTCTATACCTTCTTCTCAATTTTGTGGTGAACCTGAAACTGCTCTGAAAAAAAAAAAGCCTTTTAAAAATAGCATGACAATAATATATACTATTAATAGAATAAAAGAGAAAAGTAAAATGATTTTTTCATTCAAAATAAAAAAAACCGTGAAACAGAGTTCCCACATGATCCAGCAATTATACTTTGAGGTGTACAGCCAAGAGACAAACAAACAAAAAAAAGTCAACCCCTAAACTTGTACGCAAATACTCGCAACGGCATTCTCCATCAAAATGTAAAACAAAAGAAAAACAGAAACAACCCAAATGTCCATCAACTAACTGATAGATACAAAAGACGTGGTGCATTTCTTTCCATGCAATAGGTTATTGCTGGACCGCGAAAAGGAATGAAATACTGATGCGTGAATGAATCTGGCAAGCATACTACCTGAAAGAAGTCAGTCACAAAGGGCCACGCATTGTTATTTCATTTCTATGAAATGTCCAGAATAAGCAGATCTGTAGAAACACAGGGTAAACCAGAGGGTGCCGGGGAACGGGGGCGGGAGACGAGGATATGTGATGGGTACGGAGCTTCTTTCTGGGTGATGAAAATGTGCTAAAACTGGCTTCTGGTGATGCCTATTCAACCCTACACTCTAAACGGGTGAACAAAATACCTTGTCTGTGAAAGATATTTTGGTCAGCTGTTAGAAAAGAAAGAAAACTTCATCGATCATGTTCTGCGTTTTCTAATGCATCGCATCATGAAGCCCGTAACTTTTGCTTTGCCCTCAGTTAATAACGCTCAGTTTGCTTTGTCTTTTTACAGCCGCACCTGCAGCACCTGGAAGCTCCCGGCCAGGGGGCGAATCAGAGCTGCACCTATAGGTCTGCGCCACACCATGGCGACACCAGATCTGAGCCACATCTGCGACCTATGCTGCAGCTCATGGCAACGCTAGGGATCAAACCCGCAACCTCATGGATCCTGCTTGGGTTCGTTAACCGCTGAGCCACAAAGGAAACTCCCAGTCTTTCTTTTCTGTGAATAAGTTCATTTGTATTTCTTTTTTTTCAGATTTCATATACACCTGACATCATATGATGTTTGTTTCTCACTGTCTAACTTCACTTAATGTGATGATTTCTAGGTGCATCCATGTTGCTGCAAATGCCATTATTTCATTCTTTTTATGGCTGAGTAATATTGCGTATGTCTATGTACCACATCTTCTTTATCCACTCCTCTGCCTCTGGGCATCTAGGTTACTTCCACGTCTTGGCTGTTGCATAGAGGGCTGCAATGAACACTGGGATACATGCATCTTTTAGAGTTATGGTTTCTTCCAGATGGTGATTCACTTCTAATGAAAAGAATAAAGCAGACATGATGGTATATGATTTCAAGGGCTAGGTTGTAATGAGATCCTGCTGTATAGCCCAGGGAACTATATCTAGTCACTTGTGATGGAACATGATGGAGGATAATGTGAGAAAAAGAATATATGTATATATGGCTGGGTCACTTTGCTGTACAGTAGAAATTGACTACAGTAAATCAACTATAATGGAAAAAGTAAAAATCATTAAAGAAAAAAAGAAACCAAGGCTTCTGCCTCATTCAGTCTCTCCTGCATTACTGGGTGAACTGAGACAACCTGTCACGAGCAACCCTATGGTTAAGATTCACAGAATGACAAACTGAGGCCTCCAGCCAATAGTCACGTGAGTGTGCATCTCGCAAGTTGATTCTCTGGCCGCAGTGAAGCCTTCCCATGACTACAGACTCCAGTCAGCTTCTTGCCTACAACCCCAAAAGCGACCCTGGGCCAGAATCATTCAGCTAAGCCATTCCCAGATTCCCAGCCTTCAGATACTTAGTGAGATGATGAGTGACCAATGTGGTAAGACACCAAGTTTTGGAATAATTTGTTATTCAGCCCTAGGGAACTAAGACAGATGCATGAGTGAATGAAGAGAAAATGTGTTGCGTATGTATTAACTAGAGAAATGTCAGCATTCAGATATCTCTCTTTTTTTCTCTCAAAGTCTCCAATTTATTCCTTATTTGATGATGTACGTATTTGACTTATGCTTTATTTGACTGACTGAAGTCCCCTGGTTATTTCTGTGGAAGAACTGACAAAAGTGACAATAAAAATATAATGAAATATGCTGTGATCTGATTACAATCAAGGTAGGGATGCGGAAAGCTGGGCACACTGGAGGAAGAGCCCTGAAAAATCACACCGACAACAAAATACTTTTCTGTCTTTTCTTTTCCAGACTCATACATAGGCTGTCAGTCCTCTTCCCCTTTTCTGTATGAAGAGGAATAAAGTTGCTTCCTGCTCCTTCCTTTTCGCTTACAAAAAAAAAAAAAAAAAAGGCAGCAAACTGTAGACTTTTAGCAGCAGCAGCAGCCGGCTGTAGAGTAAGCCATGTTATCTCTGTGAAACAGGGACATCTCCATCAAGGCTAAAATGATTTCTTCAAGGATAAGGGGCCAAATCTATTTCAAATGGAATTTTCCAAGAGAGGAACATATTGTGAGTTTAGCTCCCAAGCTGGCTCATTGTCTGGTAGACTAAGAAGCCAGGATTACTAGTTGTACTCTTTTTTTCAGACTGGCTTAACTAGTTTGGTTGGTTTCAACCTGCTGTAAATAACCTCAGCTAACTCGGCAGCATAGATCTGGCCCTGGAATCCGGGATTATTCTAGAATCATCTGAACTCTGTTTCATAGGTCTTTCCAAGCAACCTCTACCTTGTGAAACATCTTACAATTTAGCAGAGAAGGTTTGGATTCTTAAAGATGCATCCAACATGATATATCACTGTTGAAACCGTTTTCATCAACTTATGGAACTGCGAGAAAGCCTAGGGAGGTATTAATAAATACGGGGTTGACAGGCACATACCTATAAAGCAGAGTCAGACATTATCCATATATATTAATGGAAGCAGGATTCCAGGGGCAGACAGGGAATGTTTCCAGAGGGAGCTGGCTCATTTTATTATCTTTATATGGGTTCAGATACGATGTAAATTGATGCTTTATTCCATTAACTATAACCCAGACATACAGTGTCATCCCATTTCCCAAAGCAATGCAAGCAAATAACCCTGCAGACAATAAATGGAAATACATTCTCTCTCTCTCCCAGGCTTCCTTTGTGAGTCAGAATTAGCAGATTTTCCTAAGCGTAGGCTTTGCTCTCTTGGCCCACATCCCCAGTCCCCCAGGGAACACAAGAAGACCGATTCCCCCAGATATTTCAAAAACTGGGGTGCCTTTTTGGGTTTTTTTGCTTTTTTCTTTTTTAGGGCTGCACCTGTGGCATGTGGAGGTTCCTAAGCTAGGGGTGGAATTGGAGCTGCAGCTGCCAGCCTGCACCACAGCCACAGCAACGCCAGATCCAAGCCACATCTTCAGCCTACACCACAGCTCACGGCAATGCCGGATCCTTAACCCACTGAGCAAGGACAGGGGTCAAACCTTCATCCTCACGGATATTAGTCGGGTTCGTAACCTGCTGAGCCACAACAGGAACTCCTCAAATTGGGGGCTTTTTAATTCACAAGAATTAATAAAAGGATTCAATCAAGGCCGTGCTGACATGACATTCAACTGCTCAGTTCCTTGAAATCTCAACAGACAGGATTATTTTGCGCGATGTAAACCAAACATCTGGATGACTGACTTAATTACTCAGATGTTGATCTGCATGCTTTTGATGTCCTGGGTATAAAGCTTAATTAAGACAGTCACATTTAAGCCAAAGAGCTGGTCCATTTCTAAGCAATGCTATTTGAGTAGACGGAAGGCTCTGAGGCCATATGAACCTTTTTACCCTCAGTTGAAGGGACAGAGCAACAACGATCTGACATTTGTGGAAATATCCTTGTGGCCTGGCCTCGCTGGAATTTTTTCAGTTAGTTTTATAAAAATCCATTTTATTCTATTGATTTTAAAAAGAAAGTCATATGATATGTTCAAGGAAACAAATTAATTCCTAAACGGGCAGGAAGCAAACATGAACTTTTAATCCTTTGCTCATCTCATCAGCAAACCAGAACCAAACATAATACTCATGTCCCATGTTACACGCTGTGCTCACATAAAAATGCAAAGAAGTTTAACAGGATGCTCCCTGCATGGACTCTTTTTATGGGATTAGACATTCAGATGTCTGTGTCTGATAGGCATCATCTGCTAATGCACTTTAAATAACGGAGTCAATAATTTGATATGTTGCTTTTACAAGAGTCCAATATTCCTTGAAAAATTCATATTTCTGCATCCCAGACATAGTCCTATTGTTCAAAACCAATACTGGTTCTCCGGCAAGAAAAGCAAAGACAGCTCTATAAGATATTCTTCATTGATATCCTTACATTTTTCAGTAGCCAAAGAGATGTGAATAAAAAGCAAATCTATGGCCCTACATGTAAGACCTGGGTGTGATCAAAGGCACTGCCAACAGGGTCCTGGGCAGCATCCGACACCAACCCCAGTGGGGGTCAAGGTGGGCCAGCCCGAAGAGCTGTGGCCCTCCTCCTCTCTCTCTTACTGCCCACACTTCCATTCCTTCCTCTGGGGCTAGATGCTCCCACCCAGGGAAGACTAGAAATTCCCAGATCTCAGAGTTGAGTCCAGTCCAGCCGTGATCTCCTCCCCGCCGTCTCCGTCCTGGAGTGACACTCGACAAACTATCAGCTATTAGTAACAAGTTCTTTCAGGTCTGACCGACCAGGGCTTAATTTAAAAAACATACCAACAGCTAATACAACTCAATACCAAAAAAATAAATAAATAAAAAATGGGCAGTGGACCTAAACAGCCATTTATCCAAAGAAGACATACAGATGGCCAACAGGCACATGGAAAGATGCTCAACATCACTAATTATGAGAGAAATGCAAATCAAAACGACCGTGAGTTATCACCTTGCACCAGTCAGAATGGTTATCATCAAAAAGTCTATAAAAACAGAAAAAAAGACCAACAAAAACAAATCCAAAGCAATTAACAAAACAGTAATAGGAACACACACATATCAGTAATTACTTTAAATATAAATGGACTAAATGCTTGTTCTAACCAAAAGACAGACTGGCTGAATAGATACAAAAACAAGTCCCAAGTATATGTTGTCTACAAGAGACTCACTTCAGTTCTAGGGACACACACAAACTGAGAGTGAGAGGACGGAAGAAGATATTCCATGCTAATGGAAATCAAAAGAAAGCTGGAGCTAGCAATACTCCTATCAGACAAAACAGACTTTAAAATAAAAGGTTATAAGAGACAAAGAAGGTCATTCCATAATGATCAAGGGATTAATCCAGGAAGGAGATGTAGCAATTGTTAATATATTGAGGAGCACCTCAATATATAAGGTAACTGCTAACGACCTTAAAAGGAGAAATTGACAATAACACAATAATAGTGGGGGACTTTAACACCCCACTTACAGCAACGGACAGGTCATCCAAAGAGAAAATCAATGAGGAAACACAGGAAATAAAAAATAAATTTTAAAGTACATTACATAAACCTAACAAGAAAAACAAAGACAAACAAACAAACAAAAACAAGTCCCTTTAGTTAAGGGTGAAGCATCCATATTTCTCCTTCTTCACAGTCTGTCTGGCACAATGGTTATTGGAAACAACCCAACTGCTCCAGCCCTGGCAGACCTTCTCCCCTGGATGCACAGAAAACATCAGCAGATTCCAGAGCGCAGCCTCCACGGCTGCCCCATGGAAGGAGGTTTAAAGCCAAGCACAAGATCTGCAGTGCAACTCTCACACTCTTGGCGTTGGCTCTGCCCAGGGCTGGCAAGGACACAGCCTCAGCCCCTGCTCGGCCGTTCAGACCTATCAAGAGGCGTTTGCCCTTAATTAAGGTTTTGGAGCTTTGTTTTTGTCTAGTCTAATTACATGTGCCCAGGGGAGCACATCCTTTGTCCTGTAGGTACCTCTCCCTGGAAATTTGTCTCAACCCAAATAAAGGTGAGAAAGTGAGCAGCTAAGCTCTCCATCCAGCCTGTGGTGAGATGTAGATGGTTTGACTCCTGTAGGAAGCCCCGCCTGAAGCCAAAGAGGACAAAGCCTTGCCACAGCCAAGGCTCTTTCTTTGCTTAATCCTTTTCTTTATGTTTAACCCCAATGTCAGCCTCTAGGCAGCCCCGCTGCAGGGCGGGAATGGACTCAACCTGCCGCTCTCTCCTGGGGAACAAAGTGCCCCTCTCATCTTGCCATCAACCCCCGAGCTTCCTGCCTGCCAGCCATTCCCTTTTAGTGCAGCCTGGTGGGGGGCAAATTATCCTGAGCTTTTAAGAGCTGGAGTGAAATCACCTCTGACAGAGGGAAAGCGCTCGAATAAAAGAGGTTCCCTGGCCCCTCGATTATGTCTGAATTCAGCTGATATTTTCTACTCTGGATTTCAAAGGAAATTTCTGCTTTGTTTCTGGGTTTGGAGATAGGAAATAATGAAAAAGGTAGTTCGAAGAAACTGGGCCTGTTGTGACAGCCGGGCACTCAGAGGGGCAGGGCTAATATGGCTCGAGTGGGACAGGACACTGGGAGTGAGGAAGCCAAGGGGGCCGCACAAGCCAGGTGCCTTATCACAGAGGCAGGATCTGACCACCAGCTTCAGGACATCAGACAAGAGTGCTGTGGCCTGAGTCACAGCAGTCTCAGAGAAGAGTCCAAATTTCACAAAAGGAATAAATGGACATTTGCCGCCTGGAGTCACTTAGCATCCATTTACCTTACTTCTGAGAAAAGCCTTCAATTTTCATTTGAGAACGCAACCCCCCACCCCAAATCCCACCTTAGTCTAGGTTTCTGAAAACTAACCACCCCTACAACGTGCTCAATTAGAGCCACTCATCCTCTGAATACTACCATAAACTTTCTTTTTGCTTAAACTATTTTGACTGCGTTTGTTCATTTGTAAGTAAAAGTACACTGATCATACATGGAAGTACACGATAAGTATCAGAGACCTAGAAATAGGGAGTGTCCAATACCAGAGCCCAGGACAGCCACAGAAGCAAAGAGACAGGTAGGATCTGAGAGGCTTGTGTCCAGTAGCCAAGATCTGGATCAGTGGTATTCAAACTTGAATGTGCAGAAGAATCATGTGTGAAACTTAATAACTATATAGATTCCCAGTCATTCCCATGGGCAATTCTGAGCCGTAAGTCTGGAATTTGACCCAGGGATCTGGCTTCTAACGAGGATCCAGGCAAGTTGGGGGCAGATGATTCAGGGAACACACTTGGAGAAATACTACTTTACATTCTGGGCTGTGAGTTAAAAGACAGGGTTCTGATCCTGGCGTGAGGCAGTCGCAAGCTCCACGGAGGGAAGAAGAATAGCATCAGGCCAGAGCCTAGACCAGGACTGCAGATACAAGCACGGCGGCAGCAGCTCTGCTGGTGACTCATGGCACACAGGGAGCCCGCAGGTCAGAGCCACAATTTTAGAGCTGGAACACCACACGAGTTTGGAGAAGCAGAAATGATGGTTTGAGCAGGAGGGCTGCGTGAAAACAGTCAAGTCTGCGAGCACTTCCATGGACCCAGCTAAGCTGCTTCTACCCGCCCACCTGTGTGGCGACTAGAGATTAGGAAATCAAAACTCAGAGTGTCTAAATCGCATGTGCAATGCGACACAACTATGTGCTCTGGTAGCTTAGACCGGGGTCCTCCGCCAGAACACACACTGCTTCAGCTGGGTCCCAAGCAAGTACAGCCTCCTCCTCCTGGGTCTCGAGAAAGGTCACCTCTCCTGTGACAAAGAGAATGGGCACAGAGGGTGGAGGTCAGTGGGAAGCCTGGGTTCAGAGGACCCAGCTTAAGGAGGGACAGTTTCCATGCTGAGGTTTTGTTGATTCATTTTGCTCAAAAAATCCTGGCCTAGCTCAGGGACGGAAAATCGGGGAAGGCAGGATGGCCAGCCTTTGGGAGAACAGCAGATGATTATTTTATCACTCTGATTCAGCCCCTGGCACTGGGATAAGCCCCACCCGTGCTCCCGCACACCCCTTGGGATAAAAGAACTGGATTCTGCTGTCAGTAGGGCTGGAGGTCACCCCCACGCTTAACAACACTGAGCGCTCATAGACTTAACTAAATACCATTGTTCTTCTTTAAATAGAAAATAACACAAACTCAATATAAGATGGAAATCCTAGTACTTCCAAAAATTTCATCCCCTGAACCACTGTCAATATTTTGGCATAAATCCTCCCAGAATTCTTTAAAAAGTGCAAACGTATCATATAAGCCATTTTAATAAATTGCCCTGTATACTGCTTACTGTAAGCATAATTCCATGTCAGATATTTAAATGCAAAAAAAGTGAATACTTAAATAATATCTCATTTACCGTTAAACAATCCCTTATGGTTAAATATTTGGAAGGTTTCCAATGTTCTACTACCATAATCTTTGTACATGTTTTTAATTAAATCCTTAGAAGAAATCCCGAGAAATGTCAGCCTGGGATCAACTGGCTTGGATATTTTTTACCTTCCTGACACGTATTGCAAAATTCCCTTCCAGAAAGAATATGACAATTTACCTGCTCCCAGCAGCAGAAGATCCTGGAAAGTACAAAGTATTTGATATTGAACTTTGATGGATGTGAACTTTTGCCTTCTTTTTCACTCAAAATTCTGTCTCCTACTCACTATCTCTTCACACCGATAAGACACTTGGAAAATGCTAACAATTCAGTTTGCAAAACCCTCTTATATACTTTTAATCCTCCTAGCAATTGTGAGAAACAGGACTTACTATTAATATCCCTCTTTGCAAACGAGGCCCAGAGAAGTTGAGCAATTTCTCTAAGCTCTTAGGTTTAAGACACACTGGTAAGGAAATAAAAATCAAGGTCATTTACCTTCCAAGTCCAGGGTCCCTTCAGAACACTTAGGATACCACTTTAGAACACATTAGAATTTCATCCCCAAAGAATCTGATTTAATTCACCTGGTATGGATGTCTGTGATGAAAGAACTCTTTCAGAACGCTTGGGAATGAAATGAAAATGATGGATCTTCTTCCCAGAAAAGGGGCACACTTATGCACACAAAAAACTATAAACATCTCAGGAGACAATCAAAAAGACCTGTGACCATAAACACCTCCACAGTCCAATGGCACAAATATAGATCTGAGATTTCCAATGACAGCGTGTTTGAAAGGCCTCTGCAAATGTTGCCAACAGAGTCTTGCTAACGCCATTAGCGTGTCTGACTCAACTAGAGGACTGAGGGTGGGAAGCACAGTGGGAATGCTGAAAAACGGGACAAACAGTAAGAAAACAAACTTGGCCCATAAAACGGGCTCCTAGATCACTGTGAGGTTTGAGAGGCGTTCCCCAGGTAGCGGACTCCTTTCCAAAAGAACCTGAGCCGCAGAAGTGGCAACAGCCCATCTAGAAGAGAAGGCTTCAGTCTCGTAGGCAAACATACATGACTGAAACATGGCACGGAAGAAGTTATATGAAATCTGCTTGCCAGGACTTGAGTGGTCCGGGCAGGTTAAAATGTCCAGAAGCAGTGAAAACAAGACTCCCCTGGGTTGTACTCTGGAAAAATGGGGCCAGCGAGGGAGGCACTTCTTCAGCCTCGTGAATGTTCCCCGCCAGCAGTGACCCGTGAAGACCGTCACTTTGTCACCGAACTGATGAGTCTGCAGATGCACAGTGGTGAGGACCGGGGGTTTCAGAAGGTCTCTGGCAGGACTGAGTTGCTTTTTGGTTCAAGCCAGAACTTGCTCTTTTTATCAAACCAAAACTTACTGGATTTCCAATCTCGTTTTTTTTTTCCATTTCTTTTCTTCTCTTTTCTGAAGTCAACGATTGGGCTTCTCTAGCCAGTTTTCCTAAATTATCTTTTGGGGAAATATCCCTTTGGATGATGACAGAGTTTTGGCTGCTGTTTGCTCCTTTAAGGACAGCGTTCCTTTCAGAAATGCAAGATGACTTCCCTTAACTTTCAGAGAGTCCAGATTGCAATGTCACAGGATTAATAACAGCTGAAGTTGCAAGTTAAGGTATTGCATTCAGTAATTCTTAAACATGGCAGCTGTTTTTTTATTTTGTGTCCCCTGGAAGTAAGAAAGCCACATGGCTTCGACGACGTTTCAAAATGAGGAGCCACTTCAAAAGCGTCTCTATTACAAATATTGGCAGTTTTGTCCTCGGCTAAGGTGCAGGCCTGTGTAAGAGCTTGTCATTCACCTCTGGGACTAACCAGCCATCGGGAAAAATGCTGCCACAGTAACATCAAAGGAAGTTGTCACAGCGTTCCCAGCACGGCATTTGCCACTGTCGCCTTTTAAATAAGAACTATCAGTGAGCCCCAAGAAGTCGGTATCACCCAGTGGAATTTCCTGTAGGTCATTATGAGGGATCAGGAGGTGGCCCATCGACATTAAGCGGTTGCGAGGTACTTCACCAGCGACCAGGGGGAGAAGAGTATTTCGGCTAAGAGTTGTAACTTGAAAGCGTTACATGAGGGGCAGTTCACAAAAGGACTTCGCCGGGGGTGAGACAGACTTCGCAGGGGGAGAGGTGCTGAGCTTGCGGAGACTTCAGCAGAGCTTCTACTGCATGAGGTCCAAAAACGGCTAAAGGGGACCCCACAACAATTTTCTCAGTGGCCTTGACCAAAAGGGCAGTGGCTGCAATGTCTCTAAGGCAAGGGGGGGTTACCCCTGTGCCACAGGGTCCAGTTGCAGACTGTAATACCCTGCGGGTTGGTGGTGGTCCCCAGGTTTTAGTTGAGTACCCCAAAGTCCCCCTCTTCCTTTCCGTATAGAAAAAGGAAAAGGGAATCTGGTAATTGGGACACCCAGGGGCAGGTGGGCAGGCTCATCAGATTCTCCTTTAAAGCCATCAGGTCTACGTTGTCTGGTTCTCCCCGTAAGACGGGGTCAGGGTTATTAGTGTGGAGTAAAACATAGAGTTTTGGCCGTAAGAGAGAACTTTGGAATCCAGTTTCAACCATCACCAATGGGCCCAAGGAAACCTTACCGTTGGTGCTGAGTTTTAGGATTGGGAGAACTTAGGACACCATGAAGTCTGTCTGGATTTAGGTATACCTCTTGTTCTATATCAGATACGCTAAATGTTTCTTTCTTTTTTTTTTCTTTTTTGCTTTTTAGGCCGCACCCACAGCATATGGAGGTTCCCAGGCTAGGGGTCCAATCAGAGCTACAGCTGCCAGCCTACACCACAGCCACAGCAACATCAGATCCGAGCCAGATACCCTAAATGTTAAACCTGGGTTTGGGCAAACTGTAATTTTTCTTTGCCAAGTTTATGTGCCTTGATGTCTAAAAGCTTTAGTAAATGGATGCTGTCTTCCTCCAGGAAGCTCAAGAAGAAGAGCAAGAAGCAAAGCAAATTATCCACGGACTGCGACAAAGCAGAATGCCTGGGGAACTTTTTATCATCCAGATTGGCCTTCGGGCTTTGTGCACAGTCGCTCGAGGAGTGAGGATGTGGGTTCGATCCTTGGACTCGCTGGTGGGTTACGGACTGGGCATTGCTGCAATCTGCAGTGTAGGTCGCAGATGCAGCTCAGATCTGGTGTTGTCGTGGCTGTGGTGTAGGCCACAGCCACCGCTCCGATTTGACCCCTAACCTGGGAACTTTCATATACTGAGGATGTGGCTATTAAAAGAAAAAAAAAATAAAAATTAGAATCAGAATCTTATCTCACAGAAAGAGGCAACTTTAAGCTCTGGATAATGCTTGGAAGCCTCAAAATACCAGTCGAAATAGGCAGCCCATATTTTTTCCGGAAAACTTTGAGTTATTGTAGTCTGGTTCGCTTTCAGAAAATGAAATTTGGGAGTTTCCAAAATTCCCCATCTTGGCTACTGATTTTCTAAAGCGCCTTTGGTCAGGTCAGGGCGTTTCGTGAGACATGCACACGAGGAAGGTCCACGGTAATGAAACATAAAATCCAGCTGGAGTCCCTCAAAACATTCAGCTAACTGGGATCTCATTTCTCGTAGGATTTTCCCTAGAGTAAAAGAACAGTTTTCCAACAGCTCCAACAGTTTACAGCTCAAAACAGCTAGCAATTCAGACAGGCTAAACAGTTCAAATATCCCCAAGAGCTCACAACCCAACAGCCAGCAGGCCTAACAGCAGTCAGTTCTAAGGCACCAGCTCGGTCCTGGGGCAGCCAGGCGGGGGCTTTCCAGGCGGTCCCCACAGAACAATCTCTATCCCAAATGAGTGACAATGGCTAAACTGGCATAGCCCCCCCCCCCCTCCGGCCCCGAGATCCTGATTTCATCAGTCTGGGTTCAGCCTGGTGGTCCGGGTTATGTTTTTTGATCCCTCCAGGTGACCTCAGCGTGTCATCAAGTCTGGGAGTACACAGAGCCAGAGTCATCAGTGTCATCAGAGGCTGTGAAATAGCCGGCCGGAGGTAGCTGGCCTCCTCACCGAATCCATGACCACCTGTAACCCCCTCCTTGTGACACGAGGAGACGGAACTGGACCAGGGGATGACGCCCGGAGGCAGGAGGACACTAAGAAACAGGAACGCAACTCAGAAGCTGGGCTCTGTTGTCCAAGACGCCTGGACACAGACCATAGCCTCAGCAAGCCAGACCCGTCCCCCCAGGAAGCGCTCAACCTGGGCTCCCCCGGCAGGGACCCTGCGAGGCCTCCCACGGCTCACTGTCCATCTGGTCCCGCTCTCGTCCCCTCCGCCTCTGCGGACAGCCTTCCACCTGAATGCATATGCCTTTCTTTTTTTGGCGGGGGGCGGGGGGCACATCTCTGCACCTGCGGCATATGGAGGTTCTCAGGCCAGGGGTCGAATGGGAGCTGCAGCTGCCGGCCTACGCCACAGCCACAGCAACGCAGGATCTGCAACCTACACTGTAACTCGTGGCAACGCCAGATCCTGAACCCACTGAGCGAGGCCAGGCACCGAACCCGCATGGATACCAGTCAGGTTCTTTACCGCTGAGCCACGACGGGAACTCCCAGGGTCTTACATCAATTAAATTCTTAAACCAGCAGGCAGAACCTGCAAATGTAGAGGAAAGTGTTCTTCCCAACTCAACCACAGGGTGGGCTCATTATTCAGGGCCGACACCCACTTCAGTTACCGTCAAGCCCTGTCCCCTGAGGTCTTAAGGACATCGATGCTGATTTCTTAGCATGAATTTTCTTTTTCTTTTTTAAATTTTTTGATTATAGTTGATTTACCATGCTCTGGCAATTTCCGCTGTACAGCAAAGTGACCCAGCCTACACACATACTTATGTTATTTTTCTCACTTTATCTCCCATCGTGTTCCATCCCAAGGACTGGATAGAGTTCCCTGTGCCGCGCAGCAGGACCTCACGGCTGAATTTTAACTCAGCAACGATTATGACCAATTCCGTCACGGGGATGAACACTTTCGAGGCTCTGCAGTCGCAGTCACGCCCCCGGAGCTGTGTCGGTGTCCCCCTGAGAGGGGCGGGGTGGGTTCTGACCCCCAGGGAGCTGCCATCTGGCTTCCCTTCCAGGACCGCAGACGCACCTGCACACACCGCCATTGGAATGCGTGAGTAAGCTCTTGGCTGCCACCAGCGCCGTGGCTTCCAGCAGCTTTGTCTGTCACCCTGCCTGCTTCTCTTTGCCAAAGGCCCCGAGACAAAGGGACTGCAGGTGTTTCTGTGGAGTGCTCCCGACTCTCCAGGCCAGAGGGACGCGCTGCGTGAGGACGAGGGGGGAGTAGGGGAAATGCAGGGCTCTGGGCGTGAAAAGAAATACGGCAGCCTTGTTTCCTTCGTCGTCCCTGATCCACAGGAGATGTGTTTTCTTGGTTGTTTTGCGGGTGTTTCTGGTTTTGTTGTTGCTGCTGTTTGCTTTTTAGGGCCGCATCTGCAGCTGGTGGAGGTTCCCTGGCTCGGGGTGATGAGGTGGGCTGCATTTTTATCATCCAAGGAAAGCGGGGCGGGGAGGGACTGCCTTCTCCACACCTCGAGCAGACGTCGGGCTCACATCGCTAGCTCCTCCTGCGTGACAGGTCAGAGCGCATGACCCTGCGAGGTCACACCAGGACTGCCCCTGGTGCTTATTCACACAGCAGAAAGGTGGTAACAGATGCTAAGATATTTTGAATCACCCGTGGTCCTGAGGATCATTATCTTGCTGAACTTGAATGCAGGCCTCATTTTATCTTTCCTTAATGACCCAAAGCATATCTCGTGCTTTTATTTATGATTTTATCGTGAAGCAAGCCTGCTTCATTCCACAGCGTTCTGATGGCTTTCTTGAGTGATTATTAACTTCCAGTGGTCTCCCAAAGTTCCCTAGGTTTCCCTCTCGGCCTATGGTCCCTGCTGGGACTCCTACTGCCTGCCGCCTGTGTACCTGTCCTGCTCCGTGGCTGACAGAGACAGCGGGGCTGCTGTGCCCCCGAGCTTCCGTGAGCCTGGGCCAGACAGTGAAATTACCGCCTTCCTTATTTCCATGTGCTATAAATGTCCTTAAAAAATGCTATTGGAGTGATTCTCTTGTTCCTTACGGCCCCTGGAGCCTCACTCGCACAAAGTGCGGCTCCTGGTCCATAGGGCCACCCAGTCTGGGTTACACTCTAACCTGGAGTCACAGCCACAGGCTGTTTCTGTGGCCGCTATTACTCGCCTGTGCTTTATCGGACTGAGGCTGCGCCCCGTGGGTGTCTTTCTCAGAGACTATGCAGACACCAGAAACCCATTCAAACCAGCTCAAGGAAAGGAAGACCTGAGTGTGGACACAGGGAATCTTACAGAACCCGGTTTAGAACACAAGGTCTCACCGCATAGCTTCTCCCTCCATCTCCCTACTGTGTGTGTGTGTGTGTGTGTTTAGGGTCGCATCTGTGGCATATGGAGGTTCCCAGGCACGGAGTTACAGCTGCCGGCCTACATCACAGCCACAGCAACACCAGACCCAAGCCATGTCTGCAAACTACACCACAGCTCACGGTGACACCAGATCCTTATCTCACTGAGCGAGGCCAGGGATTGAACCCACAACCTCACGGTTCCTAGCCAGATTTGTTTCCACTGAGCCACGATGGGAACTCCCCATCCCTACCGGTTTTTAAGTTCTTGTCTCTGCTTCTTTCTGTGCTTCTCTTTCATGCTTCTCCTTCTGCAGACTGATTTCTTTTCAGGGGCCTCCAAGTTCTTCCAAAAGAGCAGTCCAGTCGCTCAAGTCAGCAGAAACTTTCAGCTCCACTCTCCCCCCAGTCCCTCAGTTCCCAACGGGCAGAAGAGGGAACCTGCCGCATTGGTTCAGATGTCCATCCCTGTGGCTGACCAGGGATGGCCCCTCTCTGCCGGTGTCAGAGCAGCTTCTCCAGGAAGAGGAAGAGGTTGGAACAGAAGAGAAGAGTGTAAGGAGAGGGGAAAAGACAACAACAACTGAAAGAGAAACGCTTGGTGTTGAGAGAGCCCCAGTTTAACAACGCGTCCTTCCCAAATTGGCCCAGCAGAGGGCGCGTTTGAGCTGAGTGGGGCAGAAAACTTGGGGCGGCCACCTTGGTGCTTCTTGGCACTGGTGGGGGCAGCGTGGCCTCCCCGCCCTGCCCCCGGAACAGGGGAGCCTACCCGGGTGAGAACCCTTACCCTCCTAATCCTGCAGGTACATCGCCAGGCTCTCTTGCACACCTGCTGTGGAAACCTCCTTTGAGAGGGTTACAAGAAAAAGGGTGTCTTCTGGGAACAGGACAGTGGATGGAGCTAAGTCCCTTTGGCCCTCTCCCCGTAAGCCTCAGCATCGAGCACGTCACCGTAGCCTTTTTACCTTAATGTAACTGATGGATCTGTTCTGAGGAAGGGAAGGTAGGAATCCTCCTGGGATTCCAAGGAGATGAGAAGTACAAAGCATAATTACAGAATTATCCTTGTCACCAATATCTTCAGTCAGCACATCATTCACAGTGACAGTTTCTAAGAGATTTTTATGGGAAAAGTGTCATCTCCAGGGCGAAGGAAGAGCCACCCACACTGCTCCTAAGTCCCCTCTAGGATCACGGATGCAAGTCATTGACGACCCTGGAGTCCCCTGGTGAAGAGGGAGCATTGTTTCCGTTTGCTAAACAGAAGAAATGGGAGTTCCTGTCGTGGCTCAGTGGGTTGAGAACCTGATCTAGTATCCTTGAGGACGTGGGTTCGATCCCTGGCCTTGCTCAGTGGGTTAAGGATCTGGCGTTGCCCTGAGCTGTGGTGTGGGTCGCAGATGCAGCACTGTGGTCTAGGCTGCAGCTCTGATTCGACCCCTAGCCCAGGAACTTCCATAGGCAGGTGTAGCCCTAAAAAGAAAAAAGAGAGAATAAATAAATAGAAGGCGTGAAGGCTAAAGTAATGACTGCTTGTTCTTGAGACAACCAGTCTCAAGTTCTGCATCAAAGAAAAGCTCAACTCGGAAGCCTGTGGTCAACACACAGAACACGCAGGACCACAGAAAGCCCTCAGAAGCAGAAGGTTTAATTCTTGTGAGAGTCCTTCGCTATTATTTCAGCATCATTTAATCCCGGCAACTCATTTCCAAACGATCTGTCATTTCTTTCTTTCTTTCTTTTTTTTTTCTCTTGAACTCGCATCCTCATGGATACCAGCCTGGTTCTTAACCCACTGAACCACAACAGGAACTCCTGAGAAAATCATTCTTATTACAATAGGGCTAAGAAATCTGACAAACAAATCTAACAATTCTTTCTTAATTTTTTTACCCCAAGGGCCATCTCTGTTTAGTGCCTTCATTAATTAGGCACCCAGCCTAAATTCCTTTGTCCTATCAACTCCTTACCAATGTACAGTTAGCTTGTCTATAAAGTATAAAAGCTGCCTTGGCTATGTCTATGGGACCTCCCTATGTACCAATTAAATTAGTGGGGTTTTTTGTCCCTCTCTCCTGTTCATCTGTCTATGTCAGTTTAATTATAAGACCAGCCATAAGAACCCAGGAGGGACAGAGGAGGAGAATTCTTCCCAGCAGTGCCCAGCAGTGCATGATGGAGAGAGCTGGGCTCAGCCCCTCCTGGTGGGAGGACTGGGGATACAAACACCGGCACAAATACCATGAGCAGTAGAGGAGGCAGCAGTTTTCAGCAGGGCCTGAGCCAGGGTGTGCACCAAGATCTCCAGGCCCCACTTGCAGCCTGGCTTTGCTGATTTTTTTTTCCTTTTTTTGGGTTGTGGGGGGAGGCGTACCTGCAGCATAAGGAAGTTCCCAGGTTAGGGACTGAATCGGAGCGACAGCTGCCGGCCTAGGCCACAGCCACAGCAACGCGGGATCCGAGCTGCGTCTGGGACCTACACCACAGCTCACGGCCACACCAGATCCTTAACCCACATCCTCGTGGACACTAGTTGGGTTCAGAGATCAAACCCACTGAGCCACAACGGGAACTCCCAGAGACCAGTTTAAGTCTTTCATTGTTTCTCACTGGGAAGGAGCTAAGCGGGGTTCCTGACTGGATCGACCAGTTGTGGGAGGACGTGGCGGCACCCGGGCTCAGCTTTGCCTGGACACCCGCGAGGGCTCCAGTCTGGTCTGTATTCCTTGAGCTCTCCCGGAGGAAGGGCAGTTCTCTAGTACAAGGGAGGCTCGGCTCCAGTGGGACAGTTCAACGGCAGTATAGTCTTGGGCTTTGAGCTTACATAAAAATCCTGGTTCTGATTAATATTGTGAAAGTGGCCATACCACCCAAAGCAATCTACAGATTCAATGCAGTCCCTATCAAATTACCCATGACATTCTTCACAGAACTGGAACAAACAACCCCAAAATTTGTATGGAACCACAAAAGACCCAGAACTGCCAAAGCAATTCTGAGGAACAAAAACCCAGCAGGAGGCATAACTCTCCTAGACTTCAGGCAATATTGCAAAGTCACAGTAATCAAGACGGTGTGGTACTGGTACCAAAACCGACATACAGACCAATAGAGCAGAACAGAGAACACAGAAATAAACCCAGATACCTACAGTCAATTTATCTTCTACAAAGGAGCCAAGAATATAAAATGAGAAAAAGATAGTCTTTTCAGCAGGTATTGCTGGGAAACCTGGACAGCTGCATGCAAATCAATGAAACTAGAACACACCCTCACACCATGCACAAAAATAAACTCAAAATGGCTTAAAGACTTAAATGTAAGACAAGACACCATCAAGCTCCTGGAAGAGAACATAGGCCAAATACTCTCTGACATCAACCTTACAAATGTTTTCCCAGGTCAGTCTCTCAAAGCAACAGAAATAAAGGCAAAAATAAACCAATGGGACCTAATCAAACTGACAAGCTTTTGCACAGCAAAGGAAACCAAAAAGAAAACAAAAAGACAACTTACAGAATGGTAGAAAATAGTTTCAAATGATGCAACTGACAAGGGCTTAATCTCTAAAATGTACAAACAATTTATACAACTCAACAGCAAAAAAGCCAACCCAACTGAAAAATGGACAAAAGACCTGAATAGACATTATTCCAAAGAAGATATACAGATGGCCAACAAGCACATGAAAAAATGCTCAACATCACTGATTTTTAGAGAAATGCAAATCAAAACTACTATGAGTTACCACCTCACACAAGTCAGAATGGCCACCATTAACAAGTCCACAAATAACAAATGCTGGAGGGGGTGTGGAGAAAATGGAACCCTCTTGCACTGTTGGTGGGAATGTAAGTTGGTACAACCACTATGGAAAACAGTATGGACGTACCTTAGAAAACTATACATAGAACTACCATTTGACCCAGCAATCCCACTCTTGGGCATATATGTGGACAAAACTTTCCTTGAAAAAAACACATGCACCTGCATGTTCATTGCAGCACTGTTCACAATAGCCAAGACATGGAAACAACCCAAATGTCCATTGACAGATGACTGGATTAGGAAAATGTGGCATATATACACAATGGAATACTAATCAGCCATAAAAAAGCCATTTGCAGCAACATGGATGGAACTAGAGACTCTCATACTAAGTGAAGTAAGTCAAAAAGAGAAAGACAAATACCATATGATATCACTCATATCTGGGATCTAGTATATGGCACAAATGAACCTTTCCACAGAAAAGAAACTCATGGACTTGAAGAATAGACCTGTGGTTGCTAAGGGGGAGGGAGTGGAATGGACTGGGAATTTGGGTTAATAGATGCAAACTATTGCCTTTGGAATGGATAAGCAATGAGATCTTGCTGTGTAGCACTGGGAACTATATCTAGTCACTTATGATGGAGCATGACAATGTGAGAAAAAAGAATCTATACATGTATGTGTGACTGGGTCACCATGCTGTACAGTAGAAAACTACAAAACACTGTAAACCAGCTATCATGAAAAAAAAATCATTATATAAAAAAAATAATAAAAATATTCCAGTGCTGCAGAAACAGACTCGGATATGGAGAACAGACTCATGGTTGCCAAGGGGGGAGGGGAGGAAGAGGGATGGACTGGGGGTCCAAGGTTAATAGATGCAAACTACTCCACTGAGAATGGGTAAGCAATGAGGTCCTGCTGTACGGCGCAGGGAACCCTTTCCCCTCACTTGCGGTTGAACATGATGGAAGATAATGTGAGAAGAGTGTGTATATATGCATGACGGGGTCACTTTGCCGTACAGCAGAAATGGACAGGACATTGTAAATCAACTATAATAAAATTTTTTCTTTCTCTCTTTTTAGGACCACACCCATGGCATAGGGAGGTTCCCAGGCTAGGGGTCCAATCGGAGCTGTAGCTGCCAGCCTACGGTAGGGCCACAGCAACGTGGGATCCTTAACCCACTGAGCGAGGCCAGGGATTGAACCTGCATCCTCATGGATGCCAGTCACGTTCGTTAACCGCTGAGCCATGACGGGAACTCCCTAAAAGAATTTTTTTTTTTAAATTCTGGTTCTGTGGCTTTGCTGCTGTGTGGTCCTGAGTGAGTTTTAACCTCTCTGAACCTCTCTTCTCTGGTTCACGATAAGAACAGTACCTGTTTTGTGAGAGAGTTCTCTAGACTCAGTGAGCTAATGAGTGCTCACTAAACAGTAGTCCTTTACAAAAGAATCACCTTCCTTCTGAAGTGGGCTATTCAACACAGTCCCAGGAGCTTTGCGGTATGATATCAGATATTTAGAGGGACTTTATGAATGGGTTTATTATTGGTCGATTTCATGTTCCAGAATTTTCTTAAACACTAGGTTTCCCCAAAGTGCACAGCACAAAGCACTCACTACCAGCATGTTCAGAGATATTACTCAAAAAGAGGCCAACAGGCAGAGTTGACGCAGTCGGTAATAAGCTGAGTGGCCGTTACAAATATCCAAGACAGGTGTTTCCCAGTTTCCCCAGTTCATCAGATGACAGAGTTTTCTTTGGACAGCATGCTGGATAGAACACGCCATGCAAAGTATTTTAAGAGAAACTACTTTAAAAGGGGAAAAAAAAAAAACGAGTTTTCTATCAGGAGAACTGTCTGGCATCTTATTGTATTAAACAATCAAGTCTCATCCAAGAAAATAATCTCACCGTTTACTGAGTTTACTTTAGGGAGAGGGGCTGGAGGGAAAGGCGACCGCCCTGAATGACCCATGCTACGGGAGCAGCCGCGGCCCTGCCCGGTGGGTCCGGAGTGGGGGAACGGTATGATTAAGTGCACTTCTGCTGCCAAGACAACCTGAGAAGGATCTGTAGAGTGTGATGTGCACGGTCAACACGTTTCAAATTCAAGAGCCTTCCTGTCAAGGTTACGGTCACGATTACTCTTTAGGCCTCAGGGAAGCTTGAGGGAGAAGCAATTTCATAACCTAAGCCACACGGATTTTAAGTGAATACTGGAAACCATTGTTGAAACCACGCAGAGGTTATCGCCGCTGATTCGAATTCAGCTGAGTCTCTCTAAGGTCCCTATTTGCAAATTTACTTTGCTTAGACAGTATATGCACCGTTAGTTAAAAATTACCTCTTTGGGAGTTCCCGTCGTGGTGCAGCAGTTAATGAATCTGACTAGGAGCCATGAGGTTGCGGGTTCGATCCCTGGCCTTGCTCAGTGGGTTAACGATCCAGCGTTGCCGAGAGCTGTGGTGTAGGTCGCAAACGCAACTTGGATCTCACGTGACTGTGGCTGTGGTGTAGGCCGGTGGCTACAGCTCCGATTAGATCCCTAGCCTGGGAACCTCCACATGCCATGGGTGCGGCCCTAAAAAAAAAAAAACGACAAAAGGCAAAAAAAAAATTACCTTTTTGTTTTCAATTATGTCCTTTTTTAGAATGGCTTCCAACCCATGCATTGAGAAACAAAACAGATTCCAAGATTTTCGTCTGCAGGCACAAACTGGATTTTTTTAAAAGGGCGGCTGGACAAAGAATTAACTTTATAAAAAGAATGAAATAACACTACTTGCAGCAACATGGATGGACCTAGAGACTCTCATGCTAAAGTGAGGTTAAGTCTAAGTGAGAAAGACAAAGAGGAGATCATTTGCACGTGGAATCTAATGAAAAATGATGCGGAGGAACTTAGTCATGAAACAGAAACAGACCTAAAAGATTTCAAATCCAAACTTCTGGGAACCAAAGGGGAAACGCGGGAAGAGGGTTTGAACCGGGAGGTGGGGACTGGCACACACCGCCTACTACAGATAAAGCCAGTAAGTAACAAGGGCCTGGTGCACAGCACGGGGAAAGCTGCTCAGACTCTGTGCAGATCTGAACGGGAAAAGAGTACGAGAAAGACAGAAGCTGGTTCACTCTGCTGTACACTTGCAATTAACACAACATTGTAAGTCAACCGTACTCCAATAAAAAAATTAAAAAAAAAAGAATTATTTTTGCAGACAAGAATTTCTGTTCCTCTTCTCTCTCTTTCCTCATCCCTGTTGGTTTCAGGCCTGGGTACTGCAAGCACACTTGAGCCTGGCATAAACTGAGTAATCTTCTAAGTCTTGGTTTTACTCACTCAAAATGGGGATTTTTATATTTATGCCCATCTCAGAGGGCTGTCATGAAGATGGAGGAACAGAAAGTATAGTAGGCAGCCAATGAAGAACGTCTGTTATTCTTTTTTTTTCTTTTGAGGGCCGCACCTGCAGTCTATGGAGGTTCTCAGGCTAGGCGTCAAATCAGAGCTGCACCTACAGGCCTTCGCCACAGCCACAGCAGCACGGGACCCGAGGCGCATTTGCGACCTACGCCGAAGCTCATCGCGACGCTGGATCCTTAACCCACCGAGCGAGGCCAGGGATCGAACCTGCATCCTCATGGATACCAGTCAGGTTCTGAACCTGCTGAGCCACAACAGGAACTCTGAACATCTGCTGTTCTGAGCATCCTGGCAGGTGCAGGCGTCAGTCTGCTGAAGAGTGCAAGGTGACATTTTTTAAGTGCGGAGGCTAAAAAAGACAATGAACATATCATTACGTTTTCCCTAACGAAGTCAGGGTTAAACGTGCTGTCAACACCTACGCTCCCTGGGCTGGGTTGATCCCAGAGCCGGCTTTGAGTTTCAGCCACACTACCTCTCTGTACCTGCTCCCTCACCTGGAAAATACAAAGCGGGGAGGACTCATCTGCCCATTTGGGTTTTGAGGACTAAATGAGCTAATAGATGTGGGAAACATTTAGAGTAGGGCCGGATATATAAAAGCTTGTCAACGAATACTAGTTTTTATCAATATCGTTCATGTCTGCATCTGAGTGCGTGCGAGACAGAGAGGGAGGGAGCGAGGGAGAGAATGAAGGCGAGAGGGAGGAGGATGGGCAGACAGACTCTAAAGTCTCCCCCGGCACTAAAAAGAAATTACTACAGGAGTTCCCGTTGTGGCTCAGCAGTAGAACCCAACTAGTATCCACAAGGACACGGTTCAATCCCTGGCCCCGCTCAGTGGGTTAAGGATCCGGCATTGCCGGGAGCTGTGTGTGGTGAGGTCGCGGATGCGGCTCAGATGTGGCGTTGCTGTAGCTGTGGTGTAGACCAGCAGCTGCAGCTCCAATTTGATCCTCTGGCCTGGAAACTTCCATGTGCTGCGAGTGCAGCCCTTAAAAAGACAAAAAAAGGAAAAGAAGTTATTATACATTTTTTTCTGACTCCGCACAGTGACCCCTGTCCCAGAGGCCATTAGGAAGGCCCATCAGTAGGCCTTATTTCCATTTTGCTATCCAACCTTGCAGGAGAGAAACTGAGACCAAGCGAAGACTCACTACTCAGGAAATTCATCATTACATTCGTAAGCACTGCGGTTATTTGGACGGCAGCGCCAGGACAAATTTGAAGTCACTTGAAGTACACAAGAGTGAATTCCCAGTTAAAACGAAGCTCTCTTTATTTGCCTCTGCTAATTAAAAAATCAGACACAAGCTACTTAAACCTTACAGTTAAAATGACATGGCGCTCTACTGGCTTAATCAATTCCCTCGTGAAATCAGCTCTAAAATGTCACCCCTCATAAATCATGAAGCACAGTCTTTCCTGTTCTCTGAAGAGCTTGAGAGTTCATTTTCAAGATCCATGTTTATGTTCTGTTCTGTAGGTTGTGTGATAACCTTCTGGACAGAAAAAAAAAAAAAAAATTCCAGCTCTCTGACTTATATGTATGCTACATTTAACCAAAAAGCAAAATGCTTTTGATTTAAAATGGACCACTGTTGACAGCTTCAATTGTATTACAAGTTTACTTCCGACCTCTTTAGATGTCCTCCATGTTAAACTGCCCATCAGAATTCTCCATGTGGGGAGTTCCCATTGTGGCTCAGTGGTTAACGAATCCGATTAGGAACCATGAGGTTGCAGGTTCGATCCCTGGCCTTGTTCAGTGGGTTAAGGATCCGGCATTGCTGCGAGCTTTGGTGTAGGTCGCAGATGCGGCTCGGACCCCGCGTTGCTGTGGCTGGGCCGTCGGCCAGCAGCTACAGCTCTGATTTGACCTGTAGCCCAGGAACTTCCATGTGCCATAAAATAAATAAGTAAATAAAAGAACAGTTATCAAAGTTAACGCCATTTATTTACCTTGGAGTGTCCAGCCTAGACAGCCATCCGTCAGAAACAACAGCCACCCTAATGACAACAGCAACGTAAGGACGGGGCAACAGCATCACGTGTTTTACTGATACACGCCCATTACAGAAAGTGCAGGTGCATCTAAAGAAGAAAAAAAAAAAGTCCCTCCTAATCTCACAGCCCAGGCTTAACCACTCTGAAGAGTCTGGCGTGATTTTAACTAACAGCCCATGTTCGCTAGAGGTTTGCCACCTCCCTGAGGCCCAAGTGAAACATCCAGCATCCCCAGTTTTTGACCAAGGCTCTGCGTTTCTTGGCCTAAAGCATCGGCTCTAAGTCAGGGCCAGAGTCAGCTTGGAGCCAAGCCGAAGAACGGGGTGTCCAGACCACAGTGGACACATCTTCCAAGGACACTCAAGGACAGATCGGGCAAACGAATTCGGGGGAGGCGCTAACGGCAGTCGGCACTCTGGGAGTTGCTCAGCGTGGCTGGGAAATGCAACGGGAGGTCACCCGAAATGCTGCGGGGGCTCGTCCGCAGAGCCTCGGGGCCTCCTGCTGCCCCCAAGCTAGCGGGGAGGGGCAGCTGGAAGAAGCCACATCTCTTGGCTAAATCATGAGTCAGCCCCGTCCGTTTTGAGCCTGATGACAGGCGGCTTCACCAATAAGCTGACATCAAACCAGAAAGTGCAATAAATGCTGGGAGATTTATAAGCCCCAGGAAAATGTAAACCGCCAGTGAGGTGGAAAAAAACAAAACAAAACTCACAGGGATCTCACTTTTATGTGAATCCTTTGTTGACTAGAAACTGAGATTTCCACGGAGATGATATGGTCAGAGGACTGATGAAACGAAAGGCAGGCAGCCCCTGACGGCAGCCCCTCACCTCCCCAGAGGAAAGAGGGAACAGGAGGCAGGTGTCTGTGTGCTGGGAGCTGGGCGCTGTGCTTCAGAACGTGTGCATTTTGTTCTCCTCAGTAATAACGAATGGGAGATTTTTTTTGTTTCCCCTTTTTTTTAGGGCTGCACCTGTGACATACTGAAGTTCCCAGGCTAGGGGTCAGATCGGGGCTGTAGCTGCCAGTCCATGCCACAGCCACAGCAATTCTAACTCCAAGCTGCGTCTGCGACCTACACCACAGCTCACGGCCACGCCAGATCCTTAACCCACTGAGCGAGGCCAGGGATCGAATCCGCATCCTTGTGGATACTAATCGGGTTCGTTACCACTGAGCTAAGCTGGGAACCCCGTGAATGGGATATTCCACTAGTCACTGCCCGTAGGAAGTCATTTCTCAGTACCCTGTGCAGAACAGCTGGAGAGAGATGGGAGCCACAGCCACGTGAGTTATAAAGAGTGACCTTCCAAGTCGAACAACAGATCACTCAGGCAGCCTTTCTGAAGGGCAAATAGGAACCCCGCACGGCAGAGGTTCGGCCAGCACCGTGCTGTCCCTCGGAGCAGGACTCATCAGAGCCTCTGGTAGTCACCACGGTGTGCTCAAAACTTGCTTTTCAAAAGATTAACATCAAGCCGTAGACTTAGGGAGCAAGTCGGTTTGTCTTATTTATTCTTCCTTCTTTTATTTATGCTTTGAAACATTACAGCAGGTAAAAGTTCCGAGATGAGCTGGATTTTGTTTCGTCTCTCTAAAGAAAACGTAGTTGGGTGGACCAAGCCCTGATAAAAGCAAAGCTGCCGGTGGGAATGATAACGCCTGAGCTGGGAGCGTGTGTGCATGTCAGGACCAGGTGGGAGGAAAATGGGAAACAGAGAGTGATACCACTCCTGTGTGGATTCTAAAAAAGGGATACACGTGAACTTATCTGAAGGACAGAAACAGATTCATAGACTCTAAAAAACTCATGGTCACCCAAGGGGACAGGTGTCGGGGGGGGGTGGCCTGGGGGTGAGGGACTGGCACATGCGCACTGAGGCCTATGCAATGACAGGCCAGCAGGACCTGCTGCAGAGCCCAGGGAGCTCTACCCGGTGTTCTGTGATCATCTATGTGGGGAAAGAATCTGAGAGAGAAAGCACGTGTGTACATGTGTAACTGAATCACTTTGTTGTACAGCAGAAATTTTTACAGCCTTGTAAATTAACTATACTTCAATAGAACTTTTTTAAAAATTGAAAAAGAAAAAGTTTAGTCCAAGGCTGTCCATTGAATGGATGGTAAGCTACAAGGAAGACTAGTGGCATCTCTAGTCAAAATGTTATTTGGGTCCAAGGTCCCGTTTCCTACTGAGCCCTCATGCTTGCTTTGTGTCCCCTTTTGGGTTCTTCCTTCGCAACACGTGCTAACTACATGCCCCGGTTTCCGGGAATAATGCTAGCTGCCAAGTGCTGTTTTCTGAACAAATATGACTACGTTTAGACGACACTTAAATAACTGCTTTATTTCGTCAATTCGGGAAAAAAAAATCAGACCAACTGCTTGTTTAGTGACTTGGCTATCGACTTGTTTTCACTTTCCCGCAAATTATATAATACGTAATTAAACTGAATTTTGTTCATGCCACAGGTGTTTCTGTCTCACTTACCTAAAAGGTCTTTAAAAATTGTCCCTTGGGCTATATGTTATTCAAATTCTAACCTCTTTTCTCAGTATTTCATTTTATTTATTGAGGAAGCTGAGTCCATCAGGAAGAACTCCACACTCCCACCATGTCAGAATTACAAAGTTATTTATTTATTTATTGCTTTTTAGGGCCACACCCTTAGCATACAGAGGTTCCCAGGCAGGGGGTTGAATCAGAGCTACAACTGCCAGCCTGCACCACAGCCACAGCAATGCAGGATCTGAGCCGAGTCTTCAACCTACACCACAGCTCACGGCAACGCCAGACCCTTAACTCACTGAGTGGGACCAAGGATCGAAACCACAACATCATAGATACTAGCCGGGTTCGTTACTGCCGAGCCACAAGGGGAACTCCCGGATTTATTTTATTTTAAAGTATGAGCAGGGAGCTCTACAGAAGTGATGGAGAGTTGGAGAACAAGATCTGGGCATCGGGTCAGAACAAGGGGGCTCCCCTCGCGACTGGGCGACAGAACAGAGGCGGCCCCAGGCCTGTTCTCATCTACCTGCACCTGCATCTCTCAGTCACGGTCCAAAATCCCATAAACAACGTCCAAGCAGCCAAAACTAAGTCACGTGCCCTCCCCCAGACCAATAAAATTGCCCACAGTGAAGAAGCCCTAGCGATGGGAGATTGCTGCGCCAAAAGGAATTGTGTGGCTATTTCGAGGCCAAAATGTGACATGAGGTGCTGGTCATCATCTGCACCAGAATTTAGGTCAGAAATTAAGCACTTAAATGCCCGATTCCCAGGCGCCTACCCTCGCACCCTGATATGACAGAAGCAACTCCCGAGTGGCTTCCTAAGCCAGGGTCTCCCTCAGAACACTTGGCCTGTCAGGTGGCTTCTTGAATAGGCTCCCCTCACTTTCTACCCTTTTGCTATTGCTGCTGACTCATTCCAGCTTTTAATGATTCCTCATTATCTGAGAACCTCCTTTCTAGAAAGATCACACGAGCGCGCTCAGGAGGCTACCTGGACCACTGTATTCCTCCAGCTGTCCTCAGGGGACCACCTGCAGCAGAAAAAGAGGAACCTCGTGACTATTACGACACAGCAGGTTAGGATACTGAGGTGACAGTCTTTGTGACAGGTGATCTGTTGATGCTCACCTCTGCTCTGGTGGCACGTAGTAAATACTATTCCCTGAAATTGACTAAATGGAGCCATGTGACTTCACAAAGAAAGGATCACCATAGAAAATGAGAGATGCCCTATTTCGGGCATGAGAAAATGTCTTAGAAAGGAAGCAGAGCTGGCCTAATTACTATCAGCCTAAGAAAAATTCATCGATGTGCCTTCGTAGTAACAGGTTTTTAAAAATTCAAATAAAAGTGAACTTTGGTGTATTTATGTATATGTTATAAATAAGAACCAAGTTTATTTTACTTTTTTTTTGGGGGGGGATACTCCCAGAACCAGACAAAAGAGCTTAATGCCCTGTGACAGCCTCAGTAGCCCCAGAATTGCTTTTATAATCATTCCGCAGGCACCCATGTGGGCACAATGTCATTTAATCCTTGAGATTATTCTGTGCAAAGTCTGAAAAAATAATGCCAAACACTCATCACCAATGTTCTCAGTTGAGAAGAGCAATTAGCAAATTCATGAATTAAGTGTTTGCTTGCTTTTCTCTAGTAAAATACAAACAGTTGTTTAAAAAGACACTTTTTTCTCTCTCTCTCTCTTTCTCTCTTTTTTTAATGGCTTTTTAGGGCCGCACGTGCAGCATATGGAGGTTCCCAGGCTAGGGGTCAAAGAGGAGCTTCAGCTGCCAGCCTACATCACAGCCACACCTACGCCAGATCCAAGCCGACCTGCAATCCACACCACAGCTCACAACAATGCCAGATCCTTAACCCACTGAGTGAGATGAGGGAGATCGAACCCACATCCTCATGGATATTAGTTGGGTTCATAACCCGCTCAACCACATGGGGAACTCCAAAAGGTACTCTTCTTTATCTGAAAGTTTCCTCCCAGGAAATAAACAAAGAGCTGCTGAATGCCCACCTTACTGCTTGACCTTCACATCATTTCCTCATGCCAGACACCGAGATTCAGTGACAGAGTTTCATGTGATAGTGAGCCTGGTTAATACGTCAGCGTGAATTTGGCGGGGGCGGGGGTGCTGGGTGGAGGGCCGCAGGACCTCCCCCTCGCTCACACGTGGTCCACGCTTTTACTGGAGAGTGCACATTAGTGTCCACGTGCAGGCTGGCAAGTTACCACCACAAGGGACATCTTAATGAACTCATAAAATGTTAAGTTCTGGTAGAGCCAAAAGCTGACTGACCCACAATCGAGAAAGAATGAGTATTTTTGGAAGTGAAGTCATTATGCTACCTAAGCACACAGAAAATAATGAACAGAACCAAGGTGCCAAGGTACCAAATTATACTGAGATGTTTGCAATGATGTGGGCTGAAATGTTAGCATTATCAGGCCTAATATATTCTCTCTCTGCAGATGGCATTATATGGGATGTTGAATTATAATCAGAACAATGTTTGGCAAGCAAGGAACCGCAACAAGGGAAGTTAATTGGATGCCTTTTTAGAAATATGCCTCAGCTAAAACAGCTTAAGGCAGTGTCCTTCATAAGAGGAATAATCTTGACCAAGGAGACAGTAAGACTGAAGACATTTGGAGCGACTTCCCTACAGTGGACAGTTTCTGGATGTTCACAGTCCACTAGCCTTCTGTTAAATCTTAGGCAGCAGCAGAAATCAATTTATCATTTTAAGGTGATTCTCCATATCTCTTCTCTAACTCTGTGATTCATAATGTTTAAGTCACTGAAGTGATGTTTCCTAGAGGGACAGCTGTCCATGGTGCTGAACCACTATTAGCAACCCCGAGATCCTGCTGACTCCTAATCAAATTTCTCCCTGGAAGTTTAAGACTATGATTAGCACCAGGCCAATAAGAATCAAGGGGAAAGGCAAAGCTCTTAATAAAGGGTAAAATCCAAATGTTATGCCCCCAAACTGTATGGGCAATGTTTAACACATAAAAATGTCAAGAAGATAAAACTTCAGGAAAAGAGATATGCAAAGAGATATGGAAAGAAAAATAATGATGAGATTTTAGTCCACTCTTTCATCTCATGGTAAAGAAATAAGGCAACAAATACACAAAAGCCCTAATACACACACACAAAATTGTACAGCAAAGTCTATAACCAGTAAATGGACACACTGAATTTTTATATGACTGTGATATATTTACAAAATTGAACACTTCAGACCACCTGAAAAAATGTGAGCAAAGTAAAAAAAAAAAGTACAAATGTGGCATAAATGTTATTATAAATGCAGATGATATTCTCTGCTCAGAGTGCAATAAAACTAGAAATTACAACATGGGAACTTCAAAACTTCCTCAAACAATTCTTGTGTCAAAAAGAAATCAAAGTGAAGTTTGTAACACATCTAGAAAATAGTGACAATAAAAGCACTACCTATGAAAGAGCAGAATAATAATAAATATATCAAGTATTCAACAGAAAACAGTGATAAATTACTCCTAGGAAAGCCAAAATAATGCATTAGTAAAATGAAAGCAGAAAACAGTATACTAGAAAAAAAAACATAGAACTAATTAATAAATAAAGAACTGTCTTGGCTGAAAGGAAAATGTTTCGGTTACGGGAAGGAGGAGACGGTTGGGGCAGAGAAGAGAGAAGGCAGAGAGAGCTCAATAAACAAAGACAGCTGGAGGGGAGTTCCCACTGTGGCTCAGCAGTAGTGAACCCGACCAGTATCTGTGAGGATGCGGGTTTGATCCCTGGCCTCCCTTTGTGGGTAAAGGATCCGGCATTGCCATGAGCTGTGGTGTAAGTTGCAGACACGGCTCTGATCGAGTGTCGCTGTGGCTGTGGTGTAGGTCAGCTGCTGTAGCTCTGACTGGACCCCTAGCCTGGGAGCTTCCATATGCCACGCGTGTGGCCCTAAAAGAAAAGGAAAACAACCACCACCACAACAACAAGACAGCTGGAGAAGCAAAGCCGAAGGTCAAAAAGAGAACTGCTATCATTTCAGATGACTACAGTTCTCAGTGAAATTACTGCCCCCTCTCTGGGAAGTTTGAGGGGCAGTTCACTGGTCTGCTCCCCTCTCTGCTCTGACACACACACACGCACACACACTCCAGTTTCTTCTCCTCTATACTTACATCATGAATGGTATACTTATTTCTATTACTTCTTTTGAGGATAGATTGCATTTCTTGGGCCAAGTGGAATACAGGGCTTTACAGACAATTTTGCTGAATTTCTCAGGTACACTGCTTATTTTATGGATGAAGAAATTGAACTTGCGAAGTTTAAGTAATTTTTCTAAAGTCTCATGGTTAGTATTTCAAACCTAACCCGACCCCCCCCCCCAAAGTCTTTTTCCTCATGACGCTCTACTGCCTCTCCATGGACAGAGGGAGCGAGCACAGGCTGATGCCGTTTGCACACAGCCAGCAAATTGCTGAGAAGGAAGGCTAAGATTATTAATAAAATCAGAAGCCAAATGATCTCAACAAGCTGAAACTACTGGCTGACACCAACCTAAAGAGTTCCCTGAGAGCAAAGTCCAAAATACTGTGTGTTGAAAAAAGAATGCTCTACACAAACAGAAACAGAAAGATCCGTTCTGATTGCAGATCACTTGAAAAATCACTGTGTCTTCGTGCCTGTAGGCGCCTTATACCAGTCTGTGTCCCAGCAGAAAGTGGTGGCACAGTTTAATTGAGAAGCGTTTAATGAAGGAACTGTTTACAGGGTTAAGGCAGCCAACCAGTGGCACCATGTCTTCTCAACAGGAGCTGAGGCCATTGCTAGGACACACCCATTGTTCTTTTTAAAAATGGTTCAGGGAGCTTCTCCTGCGGTGCAGCGGAAACGAATCCAACTTGTACCCATGAGGATGCGGTTGGATCCCTGGCCTCGCTAAATGGGTTAAGGATCTGGCCCTGCCCTGAGCTGTGGTGTAGGTCAAAGACATGGCTCAGATCTGGCATTGCTGTAGCTGTGGTGCAGGCTGGCAGCTGTAGCTCCGATTCAGCCCCTAGCCTGGGAACTTCCATATGCTGCAGGTGCGGCCCCTAAAAAAGAGAAAAAAGGGCAACGTTCAATACCTTCTTGCTCTTACTCTTAAACCCCTGCTGGGGCCAAAGCCCAATCCGCAGGTAGAAAGAAGGGCCCCCTGAAGGTAGAGGTCAGACACCGAGGATATCTTTCAGGAAGGACAAAGTAAAGAATTTATCTGTTGGGGAAGCGCACAGAGAATACCAGTACATTTGCACTGACTCTCATTCAACAGAGTGACAGATACTTTTTATAAAGTGAATTTAGTCTCAGGTCTGTTGATAAATATTCCTGTCCTCTCTACATCACCCAGAACAAACTTGGAGATCCCATTCAACATGAATGACTCAGAGAGAGGAAATACATAAGGAGTGCATCCCAAGAAAGCCAGCTGGCATGTCAACTGTGACAAAAAGTAGACTTTGGGGAGTAAGAGAGACTCAGGAAAGACAAGTGTGAAGGCTCACGTAGACTAGACTAATTTGTGGTGGCCCAGAAAACAGATAGTACATACATGCAGGAAAATCATGGGAAAGCAGAAATTTGTTTAACATAAGCAGTAAGTTCCTGCTCTCTAGAACCATCCACCAGTAGAACTCTTCCAAGAGCTAGCAACTGGAAGAGTGAGCCTTTAAGAAATTCAGTCGTAGTCTGGGCTGCTGGCGCTGCCGGTAGAAGAGACTTCTGCATTTGGCACAGCGTTTTCCTTACACCTCTGCGGTTCTGAGGCCAGAGACCTGATGCCAGAGCCACGCACACTAGCCAGTCCTACTTTAACACGTGCTGGTCCTTCATGCTCAGGACCGTGTAGACAAGACTGGAGAGGCTGGTTTGGTTCCGATGTCTCCCCTGCGACTGGCAGTTAGGCAGTAAAGTGTCGATCCATCCACAAACAATCTTTGAGTTTTGTCAATTATCGGGGATGCTAATGGAAAACGACCAAATATGGAAGTGCCTGTTGTGGCTCAGCGGTAATGAGCCTGACTAGTATCCATGAGGATGCTGGTTCGATCCCCGGCCTCGCTCAGTAGGCTAAGGATCTGGCGTTGCCGTGAGCTGCGGTGTAGGTCGCAGACATGGCTTGGATCACGCGTTGCTGTGGCTGTGGCCTAGGCCGGTAGCTACAGCTCTGATTAGACCCCTAGCCTGGGAACCTCCATATGCTGCAGGTGAGGCCCTAGAAAGAAAGAGAGAGAGAGAGGGAGGAAGGAAGGGAGGGAAGAAGGGAGAAGGAAGAGAAAAAGAAAGGAAAACAATCCATTTTAACCGAATTATCTGGTCATAATTGCTTTTTCTCCATTAAGTGACAACATTTGCCCCAAAATGCTCTTTGAAAAACTAATTTTTTTTCATCTTTAATTCATTCCTACATTTAGATGCAACTTTTCCACACGTTAGGGCTTGAGGACCTAGGGATAAATACCTTTTAGAGAAATTGTATTTCTTACATGCTGTGTATTATCTTCCAGGTGTTTTATAGTATTTTTACGCTGCTGTGCTGTTAGAATTGCAACCTTGATACTGCAATGCTAAGCATTTGCTCTATTACACCTCTAACTGTGTAAGGTTAATATGCCTACAAATTTCACAGGGATTTAAATACCTTCAAAAACGTGTGCTCTCTTTTTATTCATATGATATTTTTAGTTCTGAAATTCTTTCCAGGTAAGGTCGAATCCCAGATCCTGAGGAAACACCCCAAAGAGGAACTCTATTATTATAATCTTATTGTTCTAGTTCAACTGTATTTATCTCGTTTTAACCACAGCGGAATGGAGGCAGAAGAGAGTATTTTTTATTTATAGACTTGTATCAGCTCCAGAATTCCAAAATTATACCAACGGCAGTGGGAAAGACCAACAATTTTAGAGGCACTAAAAATGCTAGAACATGAATTCTAATTTAACCCATTTTTAACTGAACCACCATGGGAACTCCAACATTTTAAAAAGATATTTTGACTCCAGTACAGTTACTTCACTTCATTTAGGCAGATGCTGGTATTTCTTTGAGCTGAAGTTACTGTCCCAGGCAACTGTTACACCCTCTCCTGGAAACACAGAAGTGTCAAAAGTGCAGAGGGCTTTGTCTGAAATCAAAACCTGACGCCACACGACCAGGATATTGTCTCCAAGGCCAGTAAAAACAGGCAGGGCCTTCTTTATGGGCCGGCATTACCTCCACGTCAAAGACTTCAACCGATCGTTCTTCCTAAATTAATGTCCTGAGGCCCACTGGCCATCGTAGCCCAATCTGTCTCACTCTCTCTACTGGTTCCTGGCCTGTTGAAGATGCTCTGAGCATCTCTCACTTGCTATTACTGAGAAAACCTGTCACTTTGAAATACGAAACCTGCCGTCTTCTGATGGTCATGCCATTTGAAGAACTCAGAAGACAACGCCTTTCCTTCACATTTTATTATAGTTTTTTACCGTCCTGTCCCCATACTGACGTCGTTCCCACTGGGAACCTATTAGAAGCCAAATGTGCCCCTCAGTCTCACAGGCCCGGTGGAGTCCCGGTCTTTCCTGCCCATCACACTGACAGCTGGCTTTAGATGTAGCTTCCTCTTGGGTATTGATTCCACGGTGCATTTAGAGGGTTTCTTCTCTTCCGCTATCCTAGCCCTTCCTAGCTCGTGGGAAACAAATAAAATTGAATAAAACAATATACGCCCAGCATCCACGAGGTGTCAGATTTCTTATGGTGGTATGGCCATTTATTTAGCCAAGATTCTGTGCCAAGCACCCTACAACGTGCTTTTCAGGTGTTACATAATGTGGCTTAATCCTCTTAACAACTCTAGAAAATAGGCGACGTCATCGTTCTCGCTTCGCGAATGAGAAAACGGAAGCAGAGAGTGTACGTCGTAATTTTCGCATTTCACAAAAAGCAAAGTTAGGTCTCTGCAGTTCTTGTTCTCCCCGTCTCCAGGATGCCCCGTGTGGCGCAAGGGCTGTAAGTAAGTTTGTTCAAAGAATCACAGAAGTATCAAGGACGCTGCGAGAGGCACAGAGACAGCCCCCCCCCCAAAGGCTTCCGTGTCCTAATTCCCAGAACCTGGGAATAAGTTAATTACAGGGTGAAGGAAAATTACGGAAGATGGAATGAAGTTTGCTAATCAGCCGACCTTCAGGCAGGGAGATGATCCTGAATGACGGGAGTGGGCCCAGGGGGCGCGGCCAAGATGCCGGAGGAGGAAGATGCTGAACCCCCCTCCTTCCAGGGACGCACTAAACCTACAGCTCCAGCCGCATATGAATCGCTTCCCTCCTAAAAACTGAAAACCAGAGGAGCCGCTTCCCCACACCTGCCCATAAAAGGGCCACATTGAGACGGGCAGGAAAGACAGGGACTGTCAGCAAAAACCCCGTCCCTGGCGCAACGACACGGATTCAGAGGAACCTCATCGGTCCAGGGCTTCCCCCTGCGGAGCAAGGGGCTGGTGCCCCACGTCCAGCACCCAAACCCCAGGGAGGGCACCAGAGAGGTGACGCCCCCCCCCCCAAACGTCCGGCTCAGAACACCAATCGGGCTGACATCCAAGGGACCCGAAGTGCTACAGGAAACTGAGGTTTCCCCTTTCAAGGACTGACATGGGGTCTCTCTCACTCCCAAAGGCAGCCAAACACTCAGCGGTTTGATAAGAACCCAGACAATGTGGAAGGAGATGCACTTGCTAATCTACTCGCATCTGCTGGAGGGACAGGGAACACGGGGAGCTCTTCCTTGAGGTGGAGGCACTGGTGGCTGTCATTATTGCTCTCTCCCCCTACACTGCCGGCACGGGCAGGTGGGCTCAGAGGCTCCTTCACCTTCCTCAGGAAGACAGGCAAGCGGAGGCAGCACGAGCCCACCGCCTCGGTGAAGCTGGAGATGGTGCCTGGTTATATCCCTCTCCGCTTCCCGGCTGGCGCAGGCAGGCGCGACAGGTCACAGTGTCTCTCCCTCCCAGCCTAAAGCCAGCAGGGACCACGCGGACAAGGCACGTCCCCCACTCCATCGCTGAAGCCTGCAGGTGCGTGCACTCGGTATATTTTCCAGTGGCCTTTTGAAGCCAGTGGGGTTGCCCCATCTCCTGAACACTTCAGCTGCCTTGCTGAAAGCCAGCAGGTACACCAGCTGCTGGTACAGGGCCTTCCTGCCCAGAAAGCTTCTTGAATAATGTCTCTCCCAGAACAGATCAGTCATAGGCGCGGCCAAATTAGGGCCTGTAGGTGGCTAAAGTGGGAAAACGGCTGTACTGGGGTAATAGTTTCAATATATTCAATATATGAATATAGCAACTTTCATATATTTCTAATACACTAAACTAAAAGAATTATTGAGAAAGACTTTGAAATTTAGTGAGGAGCCTAACAGCAATCAAATCATCTCTGCCATCGAAAGGCAAAGTCTGTCCCAAGGAAGTTCAGCTGCTTCCCTCCCCCCACTGCTCTTGTGGAAGACTCCAGCTCACTCCCCCCCCCTTATTTTTAGGGCTGCACCTAGGGCATTTGGCGGTTAGGGGTTGAATCAGAGCTGCAACAGCAGGCCTGCGCCGCAGCCACAGCAACGCCAGACTGGAGCCACAACTGCGACCCACACCGCAGCTCACAGCAACGCGGGATCCTTAACCCGCTGAGCGAGGCCAGGATTCAAACCCGCAACCTCAGCGTTCCTAGTCGGATTTGTTTCCCCTGCGCCACGAGGGGAACTCCCCATTTCACCATTCTTAATGACCTATAATTGTGTCTGCTCTTGGGATTGTCCTTTGCACCATTTGTAACAACTCTCTAGTTCTCTCACTAATTAACAAGTTAAAATCTTTGATGAATGCTCATCTCATATCTGTATAAGAATCATGACTTTATCCTCTTTTAAAATCAAGTCTTTTCATCCTTGGTTGTCCCTAGTTTCCAACTGCTGCCTAATACCTCGGACCCAGCCAAGTCATCATTTCTGCCCCGTGTCACAGAAAGTAGGCACTCTGGCCTAAAGACTTCGCCTGTGTGTCTGAACCTTGTATCCCTGGGAAGAAGGAGAAGATGGAACAGGGAAAGAGAGCCTGGCTGGCTTCCCCTGGTAACGTGGAGAAAGGAAAGGGAGATGGGGAGTTGCCATTGCGGCACAGCGTTTTCTATAAGAATTCTTTTCTAAAGCACGTTCCTGTGCTTAAGGTTAAATAAAACACACTGTCTTTGGCTCTATCATGGAAACTGTTTTGTAGCAACAGTTATTAAGGAATAGAGGTAGGACAGTTGAGGAAAAAGGAATGAGGCCAGCACAGTAATAGAAAAAGGGCATCGACTGTGGAGTTCTTGACTAGTATCCATGAGGGTGGTGCAGCTCGCAGATGTGGCTTGGATCTGGCGTTGCTGTGGCTGTGGTGTAGGCCGGCAGCTACAGCTCTGACTCAGCCCCTAGCCTGGGGACCTCCGTATGCCGTGAACCCAGTCCTAAAAAGAAAAAAAAAAGCCAGGGATCAGCAGCAAGGATCCAGGGCTTCCTTTTGTTTCCTATCAAGGCTATCCCAGAAACACACACCCAGGCTCCCTCCTGGAGAGGGGCGGACAGCAGAAACCCGAAAGCCAGCATGACCCAGGCAGGATCACCCAAACTGGAGAGATTTTGTTGCCAGCAATGACTAGATTTAAAGTTGCTGAGCCCCGTAAAACATTAATTAGTTACCAAAAACAATAAAGAAGCTATGTTTTTCTTTGTGCATCTGAACAGCGTGGGTGTTAAAGTTTTGACCCTGCTAGGATGTCTGGAGCAGGTGTTCGGGGTGGGAATATGGACAACCTCTAACATCAAAGAGCCAAGAAACGGTCCTGGTCCTTCAGTGAGAGAAATGCTCCAAGTTCAAGTTACACCCAACATCATGGCAAATGGTACATGCCCATCACTCCCTGCACCTGTTGGGTTACTCGGCAGCATGGGACTCCCTCACTTTTTAACCACAAAATGGTGAGGATTTGGCCTCTGGTTTTTTATATTCCTGTCTTTTGCTTATGGCATGTTCAGGTAACTTTCACAAATGACGAATCGAGCAATTAAGTTAAATCCAGCAACCAAAATGTCGCTTAAATGTAAACATCTGGGGTCCTCTCTCCGGGAGGGAATTATGCTTAGCACTTCAAAAAGCTTTTATAAAGATTAATAAATTGTTGTTTCCAAAGGTGTTCAAGAACTCTGGCTAATAGTGTCTACACTGCATGTTTTAGACATTAATGCAAGTTTGCATTAATGAGGTATTTACTTGGGACCAAAAAAAGGAAAAAGAAAATTAGAGCAGCCCTTTCCAGGGAGGAAGCTTCCTGCCACCCATGGCTACTGAGCACTTAAAATGTAACTACTGTGACTGAGGAGTTGAATTTTGAGTTGTTCTTAATTTTAACTAATTTAAATTTAAATAGCCACATGTGGCTAGTGGCTACATATTACACAGAGCAGCATTCCAACAATGACAAAATAGAAACAATGAATATGTAAAGACCCCAAAAGATAATAACAACTATGTGGAATTCACATTGCGGCTCAGTGGTAAGGAACCAGGCTAGTAGTATCCATGAGGATGCAGGTTCAATCCCTGGCCCCACTCCATTGCTGAAACCTGCAGGTGCGTGCACTCAGCTGCTGCAGGGACCCAGTAAAATTAAAATCTTGGATGTGCACTGTACTGCTTTTGAAACGAGCCTGTGGCCACACCTGAGGCATATGGAGGTTCCCAGGCTAGGGGTCTAATCAGAGCTGCAGCTGCCGGCCTGCACCACAGCCACAGCAATGTCAGATCTGAGGTGCGTCGGTAACCTACACCACAGCTCATGGCAACACCAGATCCTTAACCCACTGAGCAAGCCCAGGGATCAAACCCGCATCCTCATGGATACTAGTCAGGTTTGCTTCCACTGAGCCAGGACAGGAACTCCTAATCCATTTTCAATTATTTTTGCATATGGTACTAGAAAATGTTTTACTTTCATTCTTTTACAAATAGCTCTTCAGTTATACATAGCTGCTCTCAGCTCCACTTATTGAAGAGACTGTCTTTTCTCCATTGTATATTCATACACCCTTTGTCGTAGTTAATTGACCATGAGTACATGGGTTTATTTCTGGGTTTTCTATTCCATTCTATTGATCTATGTGTCTGTTTTTGTGCCAGTGCCATACTGTTCTGATTACTGTAGATCTGTGTTGTAATCTGAAGTCAGGAAGCATGATACCTCCAGCTCTGTTCTTTCTCAAGATTGTTTTGGCTATTTAAGTTCTTTTGTATTTGCATACAAATTTCTGATTTATTTTTTCTAGTTCTTTGAAATGAAAAATAGCATGGGTATTTTGATATAGATTGCACTGAATCAGTAGATTGCTTTGAGTATTATGATCATTTTAACAACATTAATTTTCCAGCCCATGAACCCAGCATATCTTTCCATCTCCTTCTGTCATGTTCAATTTCTTTCATCAGTGACAAACATATCCATTCCTGCAACACTCCTCTGACATATTAAAGGAGTGGGATTTTTCACTCCTGGGCATCTATCCAGAGAAAACCATGACTCGAAAAGACACATGTACTCCAGTGTTCATTGCAGCACTCCATGCAATAGCCAAGACATGGAAATAACCTAAATGTCCACCCACACAGGAGTGGATAAAGAAGGTGTGGTACATATATACACAATGGAATACTACTCAGCCATTAAAAGGAAAGAAATAACAGCATTTGCAGCAACATGGATAGACCTAGAAATTATCATGCTAAGTGAAGTCAGTCAGACAATAAGACACCAATATCAAATACTATCACTTACATGTGGAATCTTAAAAAAGGACACAATGAACTTCTTCGCATAACAGATACAGACTCACAGACTTTGAAAAACTTAAGGTTTCCAAATGAGACAGATAAGGGGGTGGGGGGATGCACTGAAGGTTTGGGATGTAAATGCTATAAAATTTGGTTGTGATGATCATTGTACACCTATAAATGTAATAAAATTCATTGAGTAATTAAAAAAAAAATAAAGGAGTGGGATTTTCAACATGCTCAAGCTGATAAAAGCAGCCAAGGTAGGAGTTTCTGCTCAGCACTAATGAACCCCGACTAGTATCCATGAGGACGCAGGTCTGATCCCTGGCCTCACTCAGTGGGTTAGGGATCTGGTGTTGCCATGAGCCGTGGTGTAGGTCACAGATGCAGTTCAGATTCTGCGTTGCTCTGGCTGTGTCTGTGGCCAGCAGCTGCAGCTCCAATCCGACCCCCAGCCTGGGAGCTTCCATTCACCGCAGGTGTGGCCCCAAAAAGCAAAAAAAAAAAAAAGCAGCCATGGTAACCTGCCGAGATCTCTGCACAGGTAGCGCATCACATAAGCACCATTATGGAGAGAGCTGCACTTAAGACATACAATGAGTTCTGTCTATTGACATTATTGCCTTTGCCCACAAAGGACTGATGGTTTCTCAGGATGAGGAAACTGGAGTAACAGGCAAGATGCCTAATTGAAGATTAATGGAGATTTTAGTGATACCACTTAGTAATATTCATGTGCTAAATCACAAATGGGTCATTTGGAGCCACAAGTACATCGGTGCTTAGAATTCACTTCTGTTCCCCAGAACGATGGGATCTGGGACAACCACTGCTTTGCACTCCTCAAGCAAATCCCAGAGAGCTGCAAAATATGTGGAAGGGAATATGCTTTTTTTCTCTCGGTTTAAAACTATAGTTGACTCCTGACATTTCTACCTTAAGCTTGTTAAAGAATGTCAAATGTTATGAATTATCAGGGACACCCGGCATCAAGCACATATGGTTCATAATCAGCCTTACATTAGATTATTGCTGAATCTATTGATGCAAGTGGTTCAGGGTCACATTGCAACTGTCTTGCTTCCACTTTTCTCCAATTCTTATTAAACTCTTAAGAAGTATAAGTATTTGCTTTATTTGTGTTCACTAGATTGAATTTTGGCATCAGTTGTTCATCCTTCTTTGAGTCTATTCACTTTGCCACATAGATCTCAAGTTCTTGCCACTGAGAATGTAAACTGCTCCCATCCATAACTCTGGGCTTGCTCGTATGACTTCCTTGGCCTATTGAATGGGGACAAGAGTGGCAGCTTGCTAGTTCTGTGCATAAACTTTAAGAGGCTACACACGTCTTCCTTTTCGCTCTTGCGCGGCTGCCATGGCCACAAGGAGGACACACTAATCCACGGAGGAGAGCCACGTAAGGCAGAGCTGGACCCACCCTTAGCTTAAAGCCAAGAACAGACCAGCCCGCCCGCAGCAGCTCACGGATCCTAAGCAAGACAGCATGAAACCACTGAATTTGGGGTAAGTTTGTTAAACAGCAAAAGCTAACTGGTCAGTCATCTATTAAGGCTCTACACTATTCCTGAGATGGATTAGGAGCAGGGCATTCTGAGATATGTAAAAAATAAGTCCTCTGCCCTCACAGCAGGTCTTTGCCCTCACCTGAAGGCTCTGTTACTTCATAATGAGATACTTGTGACCAGGAGGAGGTAACAGGTGCCTCGGGCCCTCTGACTCCAGCTCAGGTCCTGCCTTACTTCATGTGTCCAATGGTAGTAAATGCAAACCATGACTAGTGCCAACAGAGAATTCTAGCGAATGGCTTAACAGTAATTACTATCAGAGTGTGGGTTTTAGTTCAAACTTTAGTGATAATGTTTTTATTTTCACATCTATGTTTTTAATTTCTTAAATTTACAACAGAAGTTGACCCAAAGATCCCTTTAAATTTGCAGGTCTCATAAAGGTGCGTAAGATGCTCGGTTGGAAGTGAGTGGTTTTATTTTTTTCTGTAGATTCAGAATCCTCAGAGATTCTGATTCACCAGGTTTGGAATGGGGCCCCAGAATCATCAGTTTTCATGCCCCCCCCCTTTGCCCCATAAAATCAGGATGCTGTAAAACTACAGGCCACTATTTGAGAGTCTTTGCTCAAGACTGCAGGCTTCTTGGGTACACTTAATGGGTAATCTGAGGTAGCGCTGGATGAACCAACCTGTCGGCACTGAGGTTCCACCCTGTGTCACTTTGCATATATTTTCACATCCCAGAACAACTCCTGTCCTCACAGAAATAATTAGGTTTGAGGGAAACAGAAGGATGGGACAGAGCCCTGGGTAGGAGAATGAAGTAAAAGACACAGACCACCTACAGAACCGGTAGGAAGCATCGAACCCATCACTGGCCATTTATTGTGTCTCAGCTAAACTGGCAAAGCCGGGAGCTTCTGCACTTTATCCTAACCACTCTGGTTCTGAACAGACACCTAAGCGCACTCTCAACTCCTTAATTCCTAAACAAACAGTCTCCTCTCTTCCCACCCTGCCCTGTCACCTCCAACTCCGCACGCGTCTTGCAGAGACTCCGGGCGGGCGCCACCCACAGACACAACCCGCACTCACTCACTTCCGTGCTGGGCTCCGGCGTGTTGTCCCCAGACAGGGCTGGGTGGCCGCCAAGGCCACGAGGGCAGGTTGTAGCGGATCTTTGTGACGTAGGCGCTCACTTCCCTGGTGCTCTCCGGGCAGCCCGCGGCGCCGTCGCCGGGCGCGGTCTGGTCCATCTGGCCGCGGCCCAGGTCGCCTGCTTCCCGCCCAGGGCGTCGGCCCGCAGCGCGGCGCGTGGCTCTGCGCCTGCGCAGCTCGTGGTCTGTGCATGCGCAGCAGCTCGTGGATCTGCACGTCCTTGGCCTTGCGCGCCTGGAAGTCGCCAGTGGCCACGGTGAGCACAGCGCAGTTGGCCACTAGGATTGGACACAGGGACAAAGGGTGAGAGGAGGGGGCGCTGGATGGGCCGGGAAGCCAGCTAGAGCCTTGGGCAATCCCAGACCCCCTTGCAACGTGGGGAACCCTCCCTCAAAGTTTACAGATTCACAGACCCCTTGGCTGCTGTGCCCAAAGGTCCTGCCTCCCAGCCAAACGCTCACCTAGTACCATAAAGGAGCTTTTAGTTTCTTGCTCTCGGAAGCCAAGTGAGCCAGCCTTTCTGGGTGTCAGAAAACTTGGTCCCTGCCCCAGCCTAAAAAGGGGGACGGTAGCTGAGGCTTATTCAAGTTTGTCCTCCAGTTCTTTCAGAATGAATGGTTGGCAAGGGCGAGGAGAACCTAAGGCTTACCATACCATCCTTCCGCTAGTCCCAGAAATAGAGCCTGAGTTTCCTCCCCTTTCTCCCTGCCCCCACCCCCCCACCCCCGGGAGCCAGTAGGGAGGCTCCTGGAAGACGGGCTGCTTTAGCTGGGAAGTGCCCGTGATCATGTTTAATAAAGAAAAAAAAATAGTTAAAGGGTAGGTGACATGAATTCACATGGACGCCACCTTAGGTTTCTTACTGGCAGAGCTCTGACCAGTTCTTAAGCTTCTACGGGCTCCCTTGCTCCATTCTCCCCCATCATCTCACCTTGTTTCCTGATCTCTGGGTGTTGTTTCGCAACCTGGACTCTGGATGTTGTTTTGCACATGATAGTGAAACCCTGTACCAGACCTTAAATCTTTGTGTTTTTAAGTAAAAGGCTTTTTCCTTTAGCCTCCCAGGCTTCCCTCCAGTCTGAAAAGGCTGACTCAAGAGTTCATGATTAGGAAATATTGTTACAACTAAAAACTAGTGAAAACAGTTTCCATTGTGGTATGCCCTGCCTTGGCCCGCTCACTTATTGCTAATACTTTCTAGTTAGTATTGCACCTCAGGTCTGGCTTTTCACACATGATCTCTTCCTTACTTAATTGCTTTCTTTTAAAAGTGGTTACTTTCTAGTTAGGGTTATATTGCACCTAGTGGTTTTCTTTTGTAATTGAAACACTCCCCAACACCCCTTCCCTGTAAGCAGTCTTCATTCCAGAGAAAGGGTCAAGGAATGATAACCCCAGAGACAACCGGAAACCATCCCCGGACCAGCTGACGCCGGATTGGATGACTCTGAAATGATCAACAGACGGGGAATATACAGACACCTTAATCCTTAACCCTGTCTTCTCAGCTAAGCCTATAAAACCCCTTGCTGTCCCCTCTCAAGTCAGGACGTAGTTCTGAGGCCTTAGCTTGCTGTGTCCTCCTTTGCCTGCAAAGCAATAAAGCTGTTCTTTCTGTTTCACCCCAGACTCTGTCTCCCAGACTTAACTGGTGCAGAGGCCACGTTTCGGCTACAGCAGCTCCTCAGCGAATGCTTTTTGAAGGAAGCCGCTGCCTGGATCCAGACTCCTGACTGCAACTCCGTGCCCAGCTGACTCCTCTGGTTCCGAGCTCCGGCCCGATGTGAGTTATCCCATGCCTCGTCTGTCCATACGGAGGTTCTGAGTCCTCTTCACGCCTTCGGCCTCCACGTCCCCACCGTTTGCCCTGTCTGTCCGCTAACGCTCGTGGGTGACACTCTGCGCTTTTTGTTGAATACAATGTGAAGCTGGAGGGAGATCAGACTCCAGAGCAGACCTTTCTGTTATAAGACTGGTCTGAATTCTCACAGCTTCTGCACATCTTCGCAAGGAAGCTGAGGAGCTCCCACTGTGGCTCAGCAGTATTGAACCCAGCTAGTGTCCGTGAGCATGCGGGTTCGATCCCTGGCCCCACTCAGTGGGTTAAAGGATCCGGTGTTGCCGTGAGCTGTGGTGTAGGTCACAGATGAGGCTCGGATCCCGAGTGGCTGTGGCTTTGGTGTCGACTGGCAGCGACAGCCCGATTTAACCCCCAGCCTGGAAACTTCCATATGCCAAGGGTACGGCCCTAAAAAAGAAAAGAAAAAAAAAAAGGTAAGGGAAGCTGAAAACTGGTTTATGTCTATAAATAAGAACCAGTCACCTGTGAATAGACCAAGGCAAAGCAGAATCAAAGACTGTTGTTGCCTTCAGAAATGTCAACAGCCACAGTACAGCAGCATGTTTACAATGTTGATCTAAGTCATTTAGCATGATTGACGTGCAGTCCAGAATATGGGGCTGCTGGCTGTTAACAGAGATCAATCAATAATTCCGGCACATAGCAGAAGTAAAACTCCGCGTTGCCATCTGGAGCTTGTGCTCACAGGCTGATTAGAAACCAGCTACCTGATGTAATTATATTTCTCCCTTGCCCATTTTTAAAGAGTTCTGCGATATCCCAGAGCATGGAAAAAATTGAAAAAAAAAAAAAAAAACTTAAAAGAGAATGAGGTTCAAGTTTGACCTGCATGTTTAAGAGTTTCTCGCAGACATAGAAGAGGTATTTTTCTTTTGTTGTTGTTGTTTTTTTGTCTTTTTGCCTTTATGTAGAGCCGCACTCACGGCATATGGAGGTTCCTGGGCTAGGGATCTAACAGGAGCTGTAGTTGCCGGCCTTCGTCACAGCCACAGCAACGCGGGATCCGAGCCGCGTCTGCAACCTACACCACAGCTCACGGCAACGCCGGATCCTTAACCCACTGAGCAAGGCCAGGGATCGAACCCACAACCTCACGTTTCTTAGTCGTATTCATTAACCACTGAGCCACGAAGGGAACTCCGATATTTGTTTTATTTTAGTTTGTTTTGGTTTGGTTTGGTAACAGGAATTCTTTACTGAGTGACCCTCCAGCCTTGGGCTTCTGTGTTTTTAATGCCACTTAACTATATATTTTTTCTTTTTTCAAATGGCTACACCCACAGTGTATGGAAGTTCCCAGGCCAGGGACTGAATCCCAGCTGCAGCTGTGACCTATGAGGCAACTGCGGCAATGCCAGATCCTTTAATCCACTTTGCCTGGCCAGAAATCAAACCCAAACCTTGGCAGCAGCCTGAGCTGCCCACAGTCAGATGCATAACCCACTGTTCCCCAGTGGGAACTCCCGATTATTAAATTCAGTGCAATTTGAGGACAAATAAAAGGAGGTTATAAATTGACATCTTATACTTACTAAATATATGGCTGAAGAGTTGCTTATGGCTGGTGTTGCTATGGCTGTGGTGTAGACCGGCAGCTGCAGCTCAGATTCGACCCCTCCAGGGATTTCCCTTCATCCTAGTAATCTTGGGTCTGGCAAAACTACCTAGGCTCCCTGAACTTCAGAAGATGGCCTTGGAAAGATACATTTTGGGAACTGTTCTTCCTTGGTCTTTCCAAGGAGCCAGCAAATATATTGTTGCACACATGACATTTCTCGTTAAGTCGTCTCAACTATTTGAAAGACAGCCTTAATTATAAAGTCTTCACTAGAATTTTGGAACGTAGGAGAAAAAAACATTTTCAGAGATTTTGTTCTTATTCCAAACCCAATGGGGGTGAATCTTGGCAACTTAGAGAATCCCAAATTGAGTATTGCGATAAATAAGGTGGTTTAAGTAATATATTGCCCTAAGGAAGCCCTGTGTCATTATTATCCTCATAATATAAAATGTGAAAGAGAAATACTTTCTTTTTTGCTTATTACTTTGAGAATATCATAACCCCAATGGTCTTTAACAGATGACATCTTCACCCAATGCAGTGTATCAGCACACTCCTAGGGGACTCTGGAAAGGATTTATTGCTTCCTCTAAAAATCAGGGAATGAGCTAATTTTATGCGCTGTTGTTTTGATTCAAATACATAGGAATGAAAAATAAAATAACAATTTCCATTGCTGAAAATTTTGCGATTTTATTCCTTGGGTAAGGAGATGGGGACAACATGGCTTTGTTTAGTGTTGTCTCTTATTAAAAAGGAGTAGCTAAGTGGGTTTTAATTTCCTACAACCCAGGAGTTGGCCGTTTCTGTGGTGACAACCTGCGTGGGACAAAATTTGTGCCCTAACGTGCATCCTTGAGATCCATCTCTTACTGCAGCCATTGCTACAGCAACCAACGTCAAGCAGAGGAAACCTAGCAACACCTCCCTCTGCTGCAGCGTCTATCTGTCTTATTTTTTTTTTTTTTCAATTTAATCTTGTTGGAGTAGAGTTGACTTACCATGTTGTATTAGTGTCGGGTACAGCAGAGTGAATCAGTCGTACGTATAAATATAGCCATTCTTTTTTCCTATATATGTTATTGCAAACGATTTGCTTTTTGCCACCACAGCATGGAATGCCTACAGAGCCAGCCCAGCCCTTACCCAAGTGCCCCGTGAATGAGTTGGCCCCAGAGTCAACCTTTGAGCAATGGGAGCGGGGAGATGGTGACTAAATATGTCCCCAACATCCTTCCTGTGCTCCGTGCATTCTGAAGCATCAGTGACCCTGGTGGACCCAAGCCCCAAGGAAGAGAGAAGAGCCTGAAAATGCATCAGCATTAGCTTCCTTCTTTCCCCGTTTCACTCACCCCAGTCTTTCCCTCCTGTTTTCTAGAAACACTTGCCAACATTAGAAAATTTGGGCAGCTAATTAAGTCAAGAAACTAGGCAATTATGTTAAGTAACCTTGTGATGAATTGTCAAGACACTCTTAGAAAAAATCCTTCAGTCTAGCTTCGCGTCTAAGATGAGACCCCAGTTAACTTATTGACTGGAGAACCACTGTATTTAAAAAAAAAAAAAAGACTCTCAGAAAAATGCTATGATCTTTTTTTTTAGGAATTCCATCATGTATTCAGATCTTCACTGCATAAACATCTTCCCGACTAGAAGGCAGGAGACGCAGAGGCCCGAGGGCTGGATGTGAGCCCTCGAGTCTGTAATTTCATGAGCCAGCGGTGAGTGGGGTGACTTTTGCTCTTTCTGGCACAGCGCTAGCCGACTGTCAGAACAGCAGTTCAGTGCCAATTTAGTTCTTTTTCCACTCTTTCCCTTCAAATGTGTGACAAGTAGATATGATGAATTACTCTCTTTGTTAGACATGGCAGAAATTCAGTATCAATTTCAGTCTTTGAACTGATTGACATACTTAAAGCATAAACACATAAGAGAGGGGAAGGAAAGATCTCAAAACAGTGTTTCAAACTTGAAACAATTCAGGCCCACGGAAAAGCACAGAAAATAACAGATTCTACGGCATACCACTGCGATGAGATAGTTCATAATACTTTGTCTTAATTCTTTGAAACTGTTCCTTTAGTAAACAACAATTTTAATGACATCTTAATAAAACATCTCCATTTTAATAAAATAGTATCGCTCAACTAAAAGCCCACCCAATATGCATGCCCTTCCTCTTCTATCCACCCTTAGCGTGACTCAGTTCAGAAATTAGTATGTGCTGGAGTTCCCACTGAGGCTCAGTGGTAATGAGCCCAACTAGTATCCATGAGGATTCGGGTTCCATCCCTGGCCTCGCTCAGTGAGCTAAGGATCTGGTGTTGCCGTGAGCTGTGGTGTAGGTCGAAGATGTGGCTCCGATCTGGCATTGCTGTGGCTGTGGTGTGGGCCGGCAGCTATAGCTCCGATTCGACCCTTAGCCTGGGAACTTCCAAATGCTGTAGGTGCGGCCCTAAAGAGACAAAAAGAAAAAAGAAAAAGAGATTAGTATGTGTTGTCTCCCCACGTGCTTTTGGTTTTCTTCTGCTCAGATATGCACCCATAAACAATATATCAGTCCCCTGCATTCTAGCTTTTGTTGCTATTGAGGAGGCTAGTTGTAGTTCTCGGTTAAAAAAAAAAATCCGCTTTTCTCTTTGATTAATGTTAAGATTTTCTCTTTGACTCTTGCGTTCTACAGCTTCCCTGCAGTGTTACTTAAGAAAAATGTATCAGGCATGAGACTCACTGCAATTTATAAATCTGAAGACCCATGTCGGAACTCATTTCTGGCAAAGACTCTCTTTTCTCCTCAAACAGTGCCTCTTTCTCCTGCCTGGTCACCCGTTCCCTGGGGTGGCTCTGTTGTGACTGCCCACCAGCTCATTTCCTTCATGCTCATTTCCTCTCTCAGCACGAAACCAAGCCCAAGCCCCGGGGGGGCCCCAAGCAGCAGAGCCCGGACTCAGCAATACCACAGACTCAGCCCTGTATTTGTTTCCTGAATTCTGGCCCCTGGGAATTTTTGATTTTAGTTATGCTTTAAAATGAAAATTAAATGAAAAAATGCTCTATTTTATCCAGTGCTTCTAGACAGTACAAGGGAGCAGGATTTTATATTTGGTGGGTATCACTGGAGCCAAAAAGCCAGGACAAGATGTCTTAAAATATATTCTTCTTGGGGATTCCGCTCTTCCTCAAAATATAACGAGGCAGTAGCTTGAAAGTCAGAAGGGGAGCTCCCATTGTGGCTCAGCGGGTTATGGACCCGGCTAGTATCCATGAGGACGCAGGTTTGATCCCTGGCCTTGTGTGGCTGTGGTATATAGGCTGGCTGCTTGCAGCTGCGATCGGGGCCCTAGCCTGGGAACTTCCATGTGTCAGCTATGCCTCCAAAGACACACACACATACACACACACACACACACACACACACACATCAGCTGTGTCTCTAAAGACACACACACACACACACCCCCGTCATGGAGACTTTTAACTAGTTCTTAGCTGTAACATAACCTCGACTACCTTGGCGCTGCTCCCACCAGCCGTGTGTGCTTAGTTGGGGGAGAATAAATAAGGCTGGGTGGCTTCAGTTTCCTCACCTGGAAAATCGCAATAGGAACTACTGCTGTTGGGAGGGTTCGGTTGTATCTGCGGCAGTTTATACATAGACATACGCAGACACATGTCCCCGTTCTGAGACAGAGTGAGCTGTTCAGATTAGATCTCTATATTTACATAGATGTGGATTTAGATACAAATTTTTTATAGCTGTCAACCCACAATTCACAAACTTGAATTGGCAAGAAAAACCAGCTGAATTTGCATTTCAAGCTCCCTGTCGCTCCAGGCAGGATACTTGACTTCAGTCTTTTTGCAGTTCCCCACCACCCCACGTCTTCAGAACTCCACGTTGTGTCAAGCCGAACACAGTTATTCAGGAAATAAAGATTACTAATTTAGAAGAAGAAATGTGTATACCTGGTGGGTGAAAGGAAGAGAAAGTATCCAGTACACTGCGCTGCCAGCGCAGGCCTTGACCTTGACCTTGACCGCGGCCCAGTGAAGGGAGGGGAGCTTTGTGAAGAGGTCGGGGGTGGGGGCGGGGGCCCTCTGCGGACGGGATGTGCACAGCGGGAAGCAGCAGCGAGCACCCAGAGTGATGAACAAGCTACAGGGATTTGTGGGAGAGTCTGGATTGGGCATACACAGACACGCAGGAGGAGGGCCAGATCACGGAACGTCTGAAAAGGTCAAGCTGAGAAACAGAAGGCCGTCTATGAATAGAGAGATATTCAAGATTCTTGGTATGAACGACGCGATGAAAGAAAATGAGTCCCAATGAATGATTGTTAAATTTTAGATGTCCTATAAATTTCTTCATTTCCCAAATATATCACTACCATTAGGCTTTCTGATGATTCCAGGCCAGCTAAAAATAAAGGCTGTGCATGTGCACATTACTTCAGAGAATTAAGCTAAGAGAATTATATTAACTGTAATTTGCTAACAAAGTGTTTCTTCTTCAGCCCAAAATAGTATGAGGTTTTATAGTTACCACACACTAATTAAACTGAAGAGACCCTTCTTTTGCTAAACCTTAGAAAATGTTATATGATAAAGTGATGACACATTAGCAATTTAGATGGTGGAAGAAATAAAATGTACAATCAATTGTATAAAGTTCCAGAAACACTTTATTTAAAAATGGAGTTGTAAATGCATAACAAAATAACATAAGTAATAAATGTAACAAAAATAAATAAGGAGAATAATGTTTTCATACAAAATAAAAACAACATAGTAAAAGGCCAAATGTTTGTAATTGAACAAAACTGTGTAAACACTTAAACAATAATGCAAATAGAATAGATGCTAACATTTTCCTAAATAACTCCTTACCTTCTACTTCCGTGTGGATAAAATCAGTACCCAAACATTAAACAAGAGAGGAAACAATGGTGATTATTTTGTTCTTTTTCTTTAAATGGATTGACCCTGTTTTAAGGTTTCATTTATTCCTTCAAAGCAACTGTATCTCTCCGTTCACGCTCTTTAAAACCTTTTCTTCAGTCTTCCTTTATTCCATAGAATGGGGAATTTAGCTTTACAAGAAGAAGAGTTCATTTGCCCTTTTTTTTTTAATTTAAAGAAAAATACGAGATCCATTATACAACAGACTTGTTTTTACATCTCTACAAAACAGGTTTTTTTTGCATCTTTATTAACTGGCCCAAGTTTTGAAGTGTATATAGTTCCTTAAAACAATGTAGCACAGGATTATTGCCGAGATATTAAAGACTATTTCATAAATGTTGCAGTCTTAACTTTTCTAGACTGATGGGGGTCAAGGGTTTCGAAAATCCAGGTCTACTAATAATATTTAACTGAATTAAGAGTCACCCAAATTATAGTGTTCTGGAAACATAAAAGATAATTTCTTTTTCAACTTATCCAAATGTGAACTTACTAGAAAGAGAAAAAAAAAAAAAAACAAACAAGTTTACAGAAGATACTTTTCATAGGCTTCCTTGTCTAGCATAGGCCCAAAGCCTTGGTCGCTGTCTTGCAGGGTCCATATAAATGTACGCGGGACTGGGACAGGATTTACTACTGGGTCCTATGGGGAAACACACAGAAACAATTCCTTGCCTGGGAGTGAAACTATCCACTAATCTTATGACTACTGGTTCTCCAAGTTTCCTAATGTAGAAAATTTTAACTTCATGATCATTTCAAGGGAATTTTTTTTTTTTCAACTGTCACATATAAACTTGGTAACACAAGACCAATATACATGTTCTTAGTTTTAAAAATATACTCCACCTAAAACTATCTGTCTACTTTAATCCTCCTAGTTACCATTCGCCCTAAAATTAGACAAAAATCTTACTTTCATAAAAAAAAAATGGAAAAAAGTGCCAAATTCATCTTTTGGAAAGTGGATTAAAACACTGTGGGGTTAAAACAAATACAATATTATCAATCTCCTATGTACAAAAAAAAAAAAAAAAAGAGACAGTCCTTATCGACAGGTATGTCCACCTACCACTCCCAGCAAATCTTAGTGCAAACATAATAATTCACCTCCGTAAACCCCAAGACAATGTACGCAGCAACAAAGTTATATAAATCACATATATGCTGGAAAATCTTAGAACATAAGAAGGACTCTTCTGAAAGGTCAGTTTGACTGTGGAGAGTAACATGTCATTGTAGCCAATGGTAATGAATCCTAATATAAACCCTATTGTTAAGAAGCAAATAGAAGTGTTTAACAAATCTGTACAGATGAGGAGGAAGTCCATTTCAGGGAGCAGCTTGGCACAGGGACATGGGGGTCAGAAATGATGGGTATTTAGTTTGCTTGTAGGTCGCAGCACGGCTTAAAGAAAAAAAACAAAGATCTATGAAGGGCAAGGATGCAATTATCTAACGCAATTTGAAAATTCATAAAACCACAACGTGTGAAACTTCCACAATCTGCTTTCTCCTACATGTGCATCGCATGGTTATCTAAATGGCTTCAAAGGATCCCTATGACACATTACAGGTAAAAAAATAAATAGATAAAATTAAGAAGACAGAACAAGACCGTAGCTAACCAAGCTGTCTTATTCAGGGTAAGTCAACACTATGCTCCTTCCAACAGTCCTACTCATTCCACAGGTAGTTATTTTTAGCAAGCAAGAGAAAGTCATTCATGTGCTGTAACATCTTCCTCTTCCCCGTCAGGGTTGAACCTATTGAAATGTGTACTGAAATCAGCCTCAGACTCGGCATTCTCAAATTCAGCTGAGACTGAAATAGCAGCAGGCTGAAGAACCCTAGCTTCGGGTTGGCAAAGTGTCGGTGTCTGACCAGGGCTGCTGTGGTTATTCACAGGACTGGACTTCTGTTTTGGTGGAGATGGCAAGATTGCACTGGGAAATCCCATGTTGTTCAGAGCCTCCAAAGTTCCATCAGGGTCAATCATAGCATTGATCGCTGAAAGAAAAAAATAAAGAAAGAGGAGGGAAAAAGAGAATTGTACAGGCAGTTAAGGTTGGATATGAACACTGCTTATGACTTGGATAATATTTCAACTACTGATGCTTATAAGAGCTAAAACTGGGCTAATCTTTTCTTTCTTTTTTCTTCTTATGGCTGCACCTGTGGCACATGGAAATTTCCAGGTTAGGGGTCAAATCGGACTACACAACAGACACAGCAACACTGAATCTGAGCTGCACCTGTGACCTACACCACAGCTCACAGCAATGCCAGATCCTAAACCCACTGAGCAAGGCTAGGGATCGAACCCACATCTTCACAGTCAGATTCTTAACCTGCTGAGCTAGAATGGGAACTCCTGGGCTAATCTTTCCTTTTCTTTTTTTTTTTTTTTGTCTTATCTAGGGTTGCACCCGCGGCATATGGAGGTTCCCAGGCTAGGGGTCTAACAGGAGCTGCAGCTGCTGGCCTTCGCCACAGCCACAGCAACACAGGATCCGAGCTGCATCTGCAACCTACAAAACAGCTCACGGCAACGCCGGATTCCTTAACCCACTGAGCAAGGCCAGGGATCGAACTTGCAACTCATAGTTCCTAGTCGGATTTGTTGACCACTGAGCCACGACGGGGAACTCCCTGGGCTAATCTTTTCAATTCTCTGTTTTAAAGCCCACTTTCAGTAATTCCGGGGCTGATCTATGTTGTAGATTATAAAGACTCGAATGCTTTCTCTGGTCTCTGGAGTAGATTACATATGGGCATTTCTGAGCTGGAATTCAGGTAAGATCTTTTTGAACTTTGCTTTAATTATTATGGGAGGATGGTAAAAATGGCAATGATTTAAGGAAGCACTCCTAGCCTTACTTATAAGTAAGGCTAACTGGGGAGTAGTTGCTAAGATGGGGTTCGGAGTAACCTGCACGTGGAGGAGGCCTAAATAATATCGGCATACTCTGAAGGCTAGCACGGCATGCAAGTACTTAGATGCCACTGGGCCATCTACTAATGGCCCACCTACTGATCTCCAGGACAGCCCCAGCAGGCCAAACAGACCTCACTGCCTCCATGGAAGGGGTCGGATAAAAAGCAGCTTTCAATCCAAAAGATCCTTGAGTGGGCAAGGGAAAATTTTAAAATAGTGATTTTCACCTTGGCATTGGGCAGAGTGGGGAGCTGGGAGAAAGAAGCATCCAGGGTAAAAGAAGAGACATTTCCAAGGTCCTTTTAAAGGCGTGCACCAGCCCTACCAGCTAACGATCATGTCAACAGCCACTTTGCTTCATGGGGGGTATATCATAACCCCTAGGTATGTCAAGGCTGAAAAAAGGCCAAGAATCACTTGGCTAGGACCAGCATATCCTGCCTATGCTAATTCACTCAATGAAGACTGAGTACAATTAGCAACTGACTCTGGAATCTGCTTCTTGTTCTACTGGGGACTTCTAGGTTAAGACATACCTAAACAGGCATTTATGCATATAGTTAAAGATTTGACACACATCAAAAACAAGGTCTTGTTAATGCTTAGGAGGCAAATAGTCTTTTTTTTCTTTTCTACCTCCTCTCTGGTCCCTATGTCCAATCCACACTCATTTCTTGTGGTTCATCCGAAGGACTATTATTTACATTAGAACGTAAGCTCATGTAGCTTATACAACAAATATAATTTAAGAATTATCAAATCATGTAAATAACGCTAATTGTCAGTAAGCATTATCAGCTGCATACACAAACTTTAATATATTATTTAATTTAATTAATTATTTTAGGGTTGCACCTATGGTATATAGAAATTCCCAGGCCAGGGGTTGACCTGGAGTTGTAGCCGCTGGCCTATGCCAGTGACAGCAAAGCCAGATCCAAGCTGCGTCTGCGACCTATACTGCAGCTCACAGCAACGCCAGATCCTTAACCCACAGAGAGGGGCCAGGTATCGAACCCATGTCCTCATGGATACTAGTTAGGTTCATCACAATGGAACTCCTTAATTCATTATTTTATATATTTTTCATTAACAGAATCTCTATATAAAAATACTAGAACCTATATATAATACTATGAATTATAACATCTATATACCTAGGATTAAACTTTTTTATATTTTAAACTATTCACACTAGGTTTTAAAACTTCCTTTTTATGAGTAATTTGAATATGCAGTATCTGTATCTTTTTTTTTGGCCACACACACAGCCATGGCAACACCAGATCTGAGGCACATCTGCAACCTATGCTGCAGCTTGTGGCAACGCCAGATCCTTAACCTACTGAGTGAAGCCAGGGATCTAACTGGCATCCTCATGGGGACATCAGGTCCTTAACCAATGGAGCCACAACAGGAACTCCCAGAATCCCTATCTTTATCCATACATCATTACACTTAATCATATAGTGTTCTAACAGTCAACACTATTTTAGAAATACCACTTGGAATGTCCCTGTCCCAAATCATTAGCTCTTTATACTAAATTTGGTAGCAAGTTTACCTTGTAGCTGCTTTTCAACTCTTTTTAGCTCCTGTAAGATGGAAGAGATCTCCTGTAGAGAACGTAATAACAAAAATTAGCTTACTTTAATTAAAACATTTTTGTTTGGTAAGCAATGAACCTCACGCTCATCTTATCTGGAATCCTTCATATTATCTACATGGCTTTACATCTGTAGCAACAGGATATGAAATAATTATGATATCCAGTAAACAAGATGCAAATTTTAAAATCTTTATAATGTTGAAAGTCTTTTTAAAAATGAGATAATGACAGAAGATGAAAAGTTTCAGATAATAATACTCTATAAGCAAATATTTTGAAAAACTTGTACTGATCAACCTTGCCACGACTTTGTAAAAGTGCTTAAGGATTTTCCTCGGAAAATGCATGAACTGTTAGGATAACCCCCTGAACAAGAAAAGCCTGCACAAACTCCTGAGGAGGAAACAAGCAATCTCTATTAAGTACATGAAAATGACTCATGTCAACTTGTATTTGAGTTTGGCTCTTATTTCAAAATGGCTTATTCATTATATATAATTATCACAAGAACAAGCGTATGTAATACTGAGAAACATAAAAGGTTCCTCCACACCCTCAAGAATTTGAAACAAGCAACAGTTTAAACCTCTGTGAGAGACAGCTGAAGGCATAAAATTTCCCAAATTTGTACATTTATATTTTCTTTTATGAATGAAAATCAAGTTTAAAAATAAGCATATCATTCCCTGAAAATAAAACCCTACTTCCAAAATGTTTTAATTGTCAAGACAAATGATCATACCATGCTTGAGGTTTTCACAATAGGGACTTCACTTTCAGCTCGTAACTTGCTTTCTATTTCATCCCAGTTCCGATCTTTGTCTTTAAATAATATTCTATAAAACAAAAACACAGGCAATTTAATTTTCACATTTAAAAAGTCTGTCACATTTTAATGATAACACAAAGCTACAAGTGGATAAAGAAACCACTAAATATTACACGAGCTATAAACTCAATACTGAACCAACATTACCAACAAACTCATTTACGTTCAAGATTTGTACTAAAAACTATGAACACACAAACCCTTTAGTATTTATGTGATCGCTTATTGAAAATCAAATACAAAACAAATGTAGATGACATGAGGCCCATGCTGTATCTGATATTCGTAGTTGACCACATAACCGCCATTTATAATGAAAACACAACCTTGTTCATATAGAACGTATACAGTACAAAAGTAAGATGAAAATAGGCTGAATTAGATACAAACAACTGTGTCTGTAAAGAGCTCTTTATTTTTTGTTTTTATTTATTTTTTGCTCTTTAGGGACATTCCTGCGGCATATGGAGGTTCCCAGGCTAGGGGTTGAATCGAAGCTGCAGCTGTTGGCCTATACCACAGCCATAGCAACACAGGATCTGAGCCGCATCTGCCACCTACGCCACAGCTCATGGCAATGCTGGATCCTTAACCCACTGAGTGAGGCCAGGGATCGAACCTGCATCCTCATGGATACTAGTCGGGGTTTTTCTTTTTACCACTGAGCCATGACGGGAACCCTCAAGAGCTCTTTAAATAGGACAAGGCTTCTTACTGGCTGAGCAAAGCATGTACATTATTTCAAAGGTGGAAAATTAGAGTACTTATGCTGTTTTTCTTTAAAAATCCTACTTCATATTAGTATATTTGTACATAATAACCTACTAAGAGTTAAGACACTATCCTTTCAACAAAAGCAATTGCCAAGATATTTATTCTTATGTTATAAATTATATTCAAATATCTTAACTTATAAAGTATCACAAAAGTTTGACTTATCTTTCAACTGTGGTATCCTCTCTTCAAACTAGAATACAGGATTTAGCAGCTTTAGAGAACTGTAAATACTAAGTGCCATTTTTGTTTCTTTTTAAATATCTTTATTGGGCATGGAAATCTAGTTTAATTGTCTTACACAAAAATCAACACTGTGCAAATAAGCAAATTATTACTATGAGAAGTTAATCAGTATTTAAGTGTACTGAAACCATGAAACTCCTAGGAGAAAACAGAGAAATAAAGCTTCTTGATATGGAGCCTTGGATATGGGTTTTTGGATATGACAACCTAAAGCAAGAGCAATGAAATAAAAATAAACAAGTGAGACTATATCAAATGAAAAAGCTTCTGCATAGCAAAACAATCAACAAAGTGAAAAGAAAATCTATAGAATGAGAAAAAATATTTGAAAACTATCTGATAAGAGTTTAATATCCAAAACATGTAAGGCACTCACACAATTCAATAGCAAAAAACCTCAATAAAACCCAACTTAAAAATGGGCAAAGGACGTGCATAGATATTTCTCCAAAGAAGATCTACAATGGGCTAACGGGTACACAAAAAGGTGTTCAATCAACACCACCAGCCATTAAGGAAATGCAAATTAAAGCCACAGTGAGATGGCACCTTGTGGCTGTCAGAGTGACCATTAGCCAAAAGCCAAGAGATAACAAAGGCTGATGTGCAGAAAAGGGAACCCTTGTGCCTTGCTGCTGGGTTTGTAAATTGGTACAACCACTGTGGAAAACAAAGCGGAAGCTCCTCAAAAAATTAAAACTACTATGTGAGCCACCAATTTCACTTCTGGGAATATATATATATATAAAATGAAAACACTCACTTAAAAAGAGATCCGTACCCCCTATGATCACAGCAGCACTATTTATAATAGCAAAGATATGGAAACAACCCAGGTGTCCACCAACGGATGAATGGATAAAGAGAATGAGGTGTGTAAATACACACACACACACACACACACACACACACATTCAGCCACAGAAAAAGAGGAAATCCATTTCAACAATATGGATGGAACTTGAAGGCATTATGCTAAGCGCCACGAGAGAGAAAGAGACAGATACTTTATGATCTCACTTCTAGTGAAACCAAAACAGTAACAAAACAAAATCCCCAAACTCACAGAAAAAGAGATCAGACATGGTTACAAGGCAGCAGATACAGAGAGAAGGAATTAGCGGAAGATGGTCAAACGGTACAAACTTCCAGGCACCTTGTTAAGAGTGTAAAACCTAAGGGTTATCACAAACCAAAAAATATTTTTCTTTCCTCTTTCTTTTTCGTATTGTGTCCATATGAGAAGAGAGATGTCAGCTGAACTTACAGTGGTCATCATTTCACAATATATATGTAAATCAAACCATCGTGTTGTACACCTTAAGCTTATACAGTGATGTAGGCCAATTATTCCTGAGTAAAACTGGGGATTAAAGAACATCAGTGAGGGACTTCCCTTCGTGGCTCAGTGGTTAACGAATCCGACTAAGAACCATGAGGTTGCGGGTTCGATCCCTGGCCTTGCTCAGTGGGTTAAGGATCCGGCGTTGCCGTGAGCTGTGGTGAAGGTTGCAGACGCGGCTCGGATCCCGCGTTCCTGTGGCTGTGACGAAGGCCAGCAGCTACAGCTCCTGTTAGACCCCTAGCCTGGGAACCTCCACATGCCGCAGGTGCAGCTCTAAATAAAGGCAAAAAAAAACAAAAAAAACCACAAAAATACCCCAAAAAAACATCAGTGAGGCATATCAAGTTCCTCCACATCTGGCTGGAATATGAGGCATGATGCTTTAATAGTTAAAAAGCAACTGAATGTTTGGCATTTCTTAAGTAGCATGTTTATTTTTTTATTTTAATCTATTTATTTATTTTAGTGCCACACCTGCAGCATATGGAAGTTCCTGGGCTAGGGGTGGAAATGAAGCTGTAGCTGCCAGCCTAGGCCTACGCCACAACCGCAGCCATGCCAGATCCGACATGCATCTGCGACCTGTGCAGAAGCCAATGCCGGATCCTTAACCTAATGATCCACGCCAGGGATTGAACGGGCATCCTCATGGATACTAGTCAGGTTCTTAACCTGCTGAGCCACAACGGGAACTCTGCACTGTCTTCGTTTTAATCGTACTCACTGGCTAGGGCGTTGGCTCTAACACCCCCTTAAGTGGGGTATTGTGTTTGTGTTCCTTTAATGGCTACATCACCCCCAAGTCTGCTGATCCCGTCTTCTGTCACAAGTAAGGGAGCTCTCCTTCATCGTGAGACTCTGTCCTGCTGTGGTTTCCTAATCGAGTGTGTGCCCAGAGACAAATGTAGCCCTCCCTTTCCTGGGATAAAGTCCAACTGTACTTTGCAGGAAAGAAAAAAAAGCTTAATCAATTAGTTATTTACACAGAATTAACAAACCGGTGGGACCTAATCACATTCCTAAGTGATTAATACCAAGAGTCATGCCTTGAGCTTGGTTCAAGTACTCAGTGTAGTTCAAGGTGATACATGATTGCTATCATCTTGAATTTAATGCCACTAAAGGTATAGTCTAAAACTAAGACGTTATGGGAGGATTATTAACCACAGGAGTAAATTAATGAAATAAACACTGATTAGAAGAACCTTATATGTGAATGAAGTCCCCAAATCCAATCACTCGTTGAATGATTTCTGACTGCACATTACCTGCCCAGCACTGTCTCATGCTCTCACAGCTGAGGACAGAAGGCACCAGAGTGAGCAGGTAATTCCAATTCACTGTGAAAAGTGTAGGCGGGGAAAACAGGATGCGATACTGTGGGAGCCCACAGGAAGGGCACCCGAGAAGAGTTCTTAGAGACAGTGTCGTGCGAGTTCAGTCCTAAAGGACGGGAGAGGCGTTACACACTCGAAAACTAGGTCTGGCTGAGAGGGCTAGGGGACGATGAGCCATGACCTTGGACATACCTCATGGAGAGAACAGAGGAATACAGCACAGTCCCTATATGCAAGACTAAGGCCGGTGAAAAGGTTAGACACTGAAAAAATTATTATAATTCAACATAAATCAATAGCAACGGCATTAGAAAACCTCGTTTTTGACTATCCTAGAGCCTTTTTACAAATGTTTTGAGTCTCGCTAGCGTACACATTCTGCTGTCTTTACTGATGAGGAAGATATAACTAGATGAAAGTCTGAGGGCTTATGAAAGAAGCTCTCACATTCTGTTAATTTCAGATACTATTCTTTTGTGGAAGAGTAAAATTTTTCTAATTATTAATAAAATTAACTTAAGTGATCACAGCTGTTAGCTCTCAATTATAAGGGGGCTGATGATCTGGGCTATCTGTTCTCTTTTTGCCTCCTTCATACTGTCTAGCCTACAGCTATAATATCTGAAAAGGAAGGAACATGCCAGGGGCGGCTCTAAGATTCAGTACCATTTACTTCATTACGTCCCAGCAGTGAGGATAAAAGAAGCAGGATGTCTGAGCAACAAAACGGTACCTGATCTTTCCGGCTGTTTTATCTATAGACTGTCTTATCTTCCTAGAGAACTGAAAGACAGATGACAGCAGCAGATTATCTCCCATGACCTGAAACATGCAAAGGACAGAATGGACATTAACATATTTATCACGATACTGGAGAATCATCAAGAACACTGGTTACAATGCTCTATATTTAGGGCCATTTAGTATTCACACTAATTTTAATAAAAGAACAATGGAAAACATAATTAAGTGTAATTAAATTAAGAGAGATAAATGTTAAAAAGTTCTTTTTTGCTAAATAACTGATCACGTTTCCCCATTATTTTTAATATCACTTATTATCTAGTCTTCAATTATCATCATGATTCTGTCCATCATGCTTCCAATTCACGCTGCCATAAAAGGGAAAGTGGAAGTAATTTAGAATTCTAAAATTGTCTACCTACTCTTTGATCAAATGATATGAACACAGAGACCAAGAAGATTACAATCCTTGTTCTCCACAGCAAGAGATAATTTTTAAAAACTTACTTAAAACAGTAAGTTTTTATGATGGAGGTCAGTACCACCCCGGTTGACCTTTATGGGCAAACCCAAGGGTTGCCAAGAGTCAAACCATGAAAGGCGCAGCTGTGGTGGAATGCTAGAAAAAAGACTGAACTGAGGACTAGATGTGGGTCAGCTTCTTATACGGTCAGACCCGTATCCAGGTTCTGTAAGAAAATCCGGAAAATAAGATATGGCCTTGGGCGTTAAGAGCCTTTGAAGACCAGTGGGGGAGATAATAGTAATATAGGGGAAATACTAATAAATATTTTTATAAAAACAATGTACATAATTGCTAAATTTTGTGATTAAATGCTGTACAAATGCTAATGAAAGGGAGTTCAGTGAGTGGTGACATTAATCATTATAATTAATAACATCATGGAAAACCAGAACTTGAACATGATAAGACTATGAATTCAGTGGGGGATAAAAAGTGACTCAGGATGTGAAAAACAACATAAAGATAATGAAAGGCTAAACGGTATTTTGTAAACCTTGAGCAAATAAGCCAAATAAGAGCAGAGGACATATACTAGTGAGGAAGGCGTGAGAAAGGGCAGTGTAGTCTTAAGGTGGAGTGTAACATTAAAAGGACCGAATAGCTCTTTCCTACCTCATAAATCAGAGTTCAGCATCACAATGCGTTAAAAATTTTTCTATTAATCTTGAGATAACTATCAATCCAAATGTTTCCTTTCTCTTTAAAAATATAAACTTCAGAGTTCCCGTTGTGGCTCAGCAGTAATGAACCTGACTAGTGTCCATGAGGATGCGGGTTAGATCCCTGGCCTCACTCAATGGTTAGGATCCAGTACTGCTGTGAGCTGCGGTGTAGACTGCAGATGCAGCTCGGTTCTGGCATTACTGCGGCTGTGGTATAGGCTGGCAGCTGCAGTTCCGATTCCACCCCTAGCCTGGAACCTCCATATGCCGCAGGTGCAACCCTAAAGAGCAAAATAAACCAACAAATAAATGAATAAATAAAACCAGCTATCATATTGCAATCGCAGGTATGGAACTAATGACACGGTTCTCCAGCAGGCAGATTTTTTCCTACTCTGCACTACTGCAAACATACAAATTCTATAGACGGACTTTGACTTCCTGTTCCTTATATGCAGCGATCCAAAAATGTGGCCCTAGCAACCTGAGACAGAGGGAGCAAACGCAAAACCAGTCTGAGCAGTACCATAAGGTGACCCACAGGCGTGTGATAAATAATCCTCACGGCTCTACTGAGGTTTTTTGTGGTTATGAAGCAAACACAGAAATAACTGATATAACCTACCTCTAGCAGTAGGCCGACTGATACAAGCTACCTCTAGTCATACCGTTTCTTCCATCCCACCTCCCTGCCTCCCTCCACCCAAGGGCAACAATACCCTGAATCCCACTCATCATTCCCTTGCTTTCTTTGTTGTAGGATTTGTTAGGTCCATTTCTGTCCTAAGTATATATTTTTTACTTTTTAAATTCATGGCAAAACCCATTATATATAATCTTTTGAGAATGACTTTTGTCACTTAATATTCTATTGTCAGAATTCATCCACCCTGTTGCATGTGGCTGTAGTTGGTTTGTTTTGATTATCCCATAAATTGTTCAGTTTGCACACATACCAGTTTACACATTCACTTTTTTCAGACATAAACACAGATTATTTCCAAGTTTTCTCACTTTCCACAGTGTGCTACTATCAGTATCCTTTTGCATGACTTTCCTTGTCAGTGGGAAAAGGTATGCACTAGCAGCCAAATGCTACATAATGGGCTGTATTTATGTTCAACTTTAAGAAATAATGACAAACTGTTTGCCAAAGTGACTGAACCAATTTAACTTCCACCAGTAACAATAAGAAAGCCTAAGTACCCACATCTTCCTCAACATTTAATGTCATTAAGACTTTTTAATTTGTGGCCAACTGAATGAGTATAAAATAATCTCACTGTATGTAGTCCTGAAACGTATTTTTCTGAACATTCATGAAGTTGAACATCTCCTCATATTTTTGTAGGCCTTAGGTATTTTCAGTGAAATGCTGTGCATGCTTTTTACAGATTTTTCATTTGGGCTGTTTTTGCCTTTTCAATTTAACTGTAGCTGTTCTGACATATTCTGTACCCAAATCCCTGTTGCCAGTAGGTTTCATATAGGCCTTTAATAAACTCAAACAATCTTTTACTTAAAAATCAAAATTTTTTGTCTTTTAAGAAATCATTCCGTACTACAATTTTGAAAGGTATTTGCCTATAGTTTACTAGAAATTTTAGTAAAGTTCACTTTCAGTAAAGTTTTGTATTCAGCCTTTAGGAACTAAGTTCACTTGGAGTTAATTATCTGTATTTGATGTGATGTTGGGATGCAATTCCATTCTACCCACAAAGACAAGCACTTTTTCCCAACCCGATATACTGAACAATTCTCCCCTTCTCCCCACCAGTGGGACATGCCTCCTCTGCCTTTTGTTGAAGTTCACGGTTTACTCACTTCATCCCTGCTCCAGGTTCTCCGCCTTGTAATTGTTAAGTGATCAGGAAGCTCTGTTGGGGGTGGAGGTCTTGGATCACTAGACCGACAGTTGTTTCCTTCTGGTGTTTTAGAATGAACTAATGGAGGGATCTTTCGGAAGTTGAGGCTTTCATCAAAAACACGATCGACTAACTAATAGGACAAAAGCAAACTTTTGTGAGAACAGAATAACCTGGAAAAGCACAGATATTGGCATTATAGTTTTTATGATTAGACAGAAGTTATTCCATTCTTAGGTAGTAAGAGAAGCATGATTATCTTCAATAAACCAATTACTCTTTCTTTTAATAAGCACTTCAAGGGTGTCTGTTTTATAAAATAGATGTTCATCTACATAGATTTTATCTCCAAAATCTAAAACATGTAACTATGTTAAATTTGACTGATTCTTCCATGGATGAGGTTTCCCCCCGAATGGAAAACAGATGGTCAATAGAAAAAGCTGAGCCATGTAGATGGACAAGGAGTTCATTTTACTCACATTGCCTCACCAGTGTAAAATAATGTTTCTTTTTCTTTTAGTTTCCTATCTTGTTTTTTTCCTCCCCAGATCCAGGTGCCAAATTTCTTCACGGATACATAAATTACAAATTATAATTAAGCTTACAAAAGAAAAATTTTTAATTCACAAAAGAAGTATTTTGGTCTTAGATAAAACTTTCAGCAATGCTACAAAAATGACATATTCCAGTACAAATGATATACTGCCATCTACAGTGCAAATTATATACACACTATACAAAGTAACTCAGGTTTACTGAAGAAGGAATAAACTCTAGTACAATAATAAGAAATAAAGAAAAAAAAAGAAAAAAAAATCTACTCAATGAAATGTTTGAAAAATTTTACCAGGTCTGAATGAATGTTTAATCATGTTAGGTAAAATTTAGTTACAGAGCTAAGAAAATAGTATCTTCATCATTTAAAATGTACGAGAAGAATTGTGTATGTCTTGCCACCAGAAAGGTCTTTTGTTTTTCACCAATAAGGATGGTTTTTAAAATATATTTACAATCGATCAATGTGGTAACAAAACTCTACACAGATTAATGAAACATCATTTACCAAATTAGACAACACATGAAGGGGGAAAAAAACAACCGAAAAGATTATAGAACAAGATTATAAATGTGACAAAAAGCAACTGAAGAAAATATTGTTAGCACAGTTTACCGGAATAAAATGTGTCAAAAGGCTAGCCATTTTTGGCTACTATTGAAAACAATATTTTATAAAATTAAGTAAGTAGAATCAATCATCAGCATTAGAGGCTGGCAAATGTTTTCCGTAAATGGCCGCGACAACAAATATTTTAGGCTTTGCACCATCCGGTGTCTATCCAACTACTCAATTCGGACAGTGCGGCACAGAACAGCCAGATGATAATTAAACAAATCAGTGTGGCTCCGTCCTAATTAAACTCTAAGTCATTCTTTCAAAATGCCAGTCCTTTGTTTGTATCTCTGCACCAGGTCAAGAGAGCCCACGTGGCCAGAGTACCAGTATTTTTATATTAAGTGTTTAAGGCACCTTCTCAAATGCCTGCTGCACATGGCACTCCAAGGCTGGAAAGCAGGAGACTCTGGTTTCGGAAGGAAAATAGTCACAAATGCTAACTGACATTCCAGAGTTCACAAGAACGCTTCAAAACTGAATATATGAGAGAGTGTGCATGTATGTGTATTTCAATTTTTGAAGCACCTTTGTCTAATATGTGTAAATCCATCAACAGAATGAAAACAGTGAAAACTGAAGAATTTTTCTCTTTCTTTTCTACTAGAGATAACTCCGAGTTAAGAAGCTATGAAAATATACGTTCAGTTTGAGTATTTTTGTAGGCAAGGTCTTCATATTTCACGTTTCCTTTTTGTTCTCTTTTTCTTTTCTTTTTTTGGCATGCCTGCGGAATGCAGAAATTCCCAGGCCAGGGATCCAAGTCACACCACACAGCAGTGACCACGCTGGATCCTTAACTGCTGGGCCACCAGGGAACTCCGCCAAGTGTTTAAATACTTTTCTAGCTTTGTATTAAATAGCAGACCAAATGTTAGCCTTTATAGGTTTGGATGGAAAAACATAAGAGAAATGTGTTAAAGCAAAGTTGGAAAATGCAGAGCTTCAGGCCAACAGGGAGGGTGGACAAAACTAAAATAAACTAAGCAAAAAGCTAAAAGCAAAAGAAATAAAGAAAAGAAAGAACCTTATGCATGTCTCCATGAAGATCTCCTACCTCTTCTCTAGTGTCTATGGCAGAGCCAGGGGTGGTGGCGGCAGTGCTTACTGTGGTACTAGGGGCAGTGCCCGAGGAAGTCACTGAATCTATCTCTCCTGCTACATCGTTGATTTCCCGAGCAATGAGAGCAAGATCTTGGCTGATCCTGGCAATAATTTCAGAAAAGAAGTTTAATCCTTTCAAACGACAGGCCCAGAAACAAGCACTTTTGATAGAATCAGTTACATAAGCTGTACATTTAGTTCAACATTTGTACCCCTAACTTAAGGTTTTTTGAAAATGCCTAGTAACTATTTTGATACTCCAAGTCTTAAACTTTAATTCTAAAAATTAATGAAACTAAATCCCCCATCCTCCACACGTTGTCACTTTGGAAAAAGAAATGGGTTAAACACCTGAAGTGGTGATATGTCTACCACACCTTAAAAAATACACCTTTAGTGTTAATGACCAGCATTAATATATTACAGGAGTTCTTAAACTTGGGGGTGGTGAACAGAATTCAAGGAGTCCGTGACCTTGAATGAGAAAAGCAGTTACAACTTTATTTTCACTAACCTTCTAACTGAGACTTAGCATTTCTTTCAATTATAAATACAAGCAACAAACAACAGTGGTCTTAGCAATACTGGTGATTTTTGTCAGCAAAAGAAAGCACATTATAGCTGCTATGAATACCTTGAAACATAGTCACCACTACCTTGAAATTATTGCAATCATTAAACCCACAGCAATAACCTTCCATTCAGTATGTCAATAAAGGACTATATATTATCATATCACTTTAAAAATATTTTGATCACTGTATTTCAAAATAATTGCATTTCTGTGTCATTCTAGGTATTTTATGTTTATGCATTTAGAAATATTCTCCTGAGACAAGCTCCTTAAGCCTCCCCAGATGGCCCACTGGCTGTATGGTAACAAAGAGGTGAGGAACTCTGACGGCGTGGCGCTTCACACTGCACACCATACTCCATGGTACACAATGTTACTGCAGCATCACGAAGCGGAGGCAGAACTTGTGAGGCAGAGCTTAGCTGATGATGAGCAAAGACACATTTTCAGAGAAAGTTTCCTGCTTGCTCATGACCACACAACTTCAAAGTAGCTAAGACAGGGCCAGCTCCCAGGTTTAAAGCTCATTTCCATAAAGTCATTTATCTTTATTTTCAGCCAGATGGACGAAAGGACTAAATAACCGTTTACCAGTGATAACTGAAAGTTATCCAGGTTATACATTCGCTGCACATGATCTCAACTGGGCTACTTTCACGGTGAAGATTTTGTAACTACAGAATATTCTTAAAAGTAACTGTATAAGTTTCTTAACTTTAAAATCCGAAGTACAAGGTAGTTTTTTTTTTTTTTTTGCTTTTTTTTCTAGGGCTAAACCTGCAGCACATGGAAGTTCCCAGGCTAGGGGTCAAATTGGAACTGCAGCTGCCGGCCTACACCACAGCCACAGCAAGGCCGGATCCAAGCTGCATCTGCGACCTACACCACAGGTCACAGCAATGCTGGATCCTTAACACACTGATCGAGGCCAGGGATTAAACCCACAACCTCATAGATACCAGTGGGGTTCGTAACCCATTGAGCCACAAGGGGACTCCCTAAAGAAGTATTCTCTAACTTATGCAAAATGTGAGCTTGAAAGACTTTCAAGGAACAAAATAATTACATTAAAACCTTGAGAGATTTAAAAAGAGAAGCCGAGTAAAAGCTTATGGCCCAACAGAAGCAATCTGTGGTCAATTCCTTTTTATTTGCCAATAAATATTTACTGATCCAGGCACTGTGCCAGGCCTTAAGGGTTTCAATGGTGAATAAGCAGACAGGGTCCTTGGCCTCAGAAGCTTACAATTATATTCTAATATAATCAAACCAGTATTTACCATTATGTTATAATTAAAACCCCAAAAAGAAGCTTTATATTCATCAACTCTAGTTCTCACAACTATCTTATGTAAGTTATTATTTGTCTTATTTTGTAGATGAGGAAAATCAGCCTCAGGAGAGGTTATGTGACCACTTTTTTGGTTAAGGTCACAAATAGTAAGGGGCATAATTAGATCTTTTTATATGTCATGCTACATATATTATCACTCCACATATAATTTTCAAAAACTTATTAACTTAAAAAAATTATAGCTGACTTACAATGTTGTGCCAATTTATGCTGTATCTCAAAGTTACCTACTTGTGTGTATGTTTGTGTGTGTGTATATTCCTTTTCTTATATTATCTTCTATCAAGGTCTTTCCCAAGAGATTAGATATTGCTCTCTGTGCTAAACAATAGGACCTCATTGCTTATCTAATCTAAAAAATAAAATAAAAAACTTGTTAACTGTTGATGTAATTCTTTTGAGAAGGGGTTTAAACTGTTTCCTTAGATTAAATGTTCAACTCTTGCAATTTCCTGAAATAAATGAAATAGAATGAGAAACAGAATAACCAAGTTTAATGAGATAAAAAATACACAAGCATTTAATGACCTATTTTAAAGTTTTTTTTATGCAGACATTTGGATAATGAAGCTTGTGATCTGCAGAAAGCAGTATGAATTAATTAGAAAAAACACAACCACAACTGCAACATGTTAGGTGGTAAAAATTGTACTAAAAAGAACTCTTAATTATATACCATATATACTGTTCACCTAGTAGGCACCCAAGAAGTCTTTTTTTTTAATTTGCAAGTACATTGTTTCTTTGCATGGTGATTCCCATCTTCAAGTGGACTCCATAATATAAGCTGTTAACTTCATATAAATCTGTACTGCTTAAAAATCTTAAGACCTACTAAAACTAGTATTAGGAATTCTAAAAGACATTTAAAATTATTAAGATAAAACCCCGAAGTTATGAATATCTTAAAGTAGAAGTATTTTATAAGCAATATAGAGTATGGATATATTCATTTGGTTAAATCTAGGCGTATATATATATATATATATATATATATATATATATATAGTCTAGTTCTCTAGAAGCATAAAGATTAACCCATGCCTTTGACCTTAGTAAAGACTACAGGGAAGGGTCACAAAAGTTTCCTACTGATAAGGAGAGAACTTCCTCTTCTTTTGGTAGAAACTATTGGTTGTATTTATTATGTGCTGCTGACATTTTGATGTAACGTGACTAAAAATTTCAATGAAAGAATTATGGCAATGCACATCTCTTGTGGGCATTTGATGAAAGCATGGAGAAGTGGGGGAAATAATCTGAGCCACAAAAGACTGGCCTGGGGTAGAAGAGTAATGAATTGAAATTAGAGGCTTCCCCCTTGCGTAGGCAGAGCTTTAATGACTTGGGGAGCCAGAGAAATTTCATGACTGGTCAAAACAGAGGAGGAATAAAGTACATGGAATCTAATTCTAGCCACGGAAGTAGGTAGGGATTCAATTATTTTTTTAAAAGGTACTTTGCATTATTTTCAGTGAAACTAAGTCCAAATGTGAGCAGCTCCACAAATAAGTTATATTTAGTGAAATGCAGCCTTTAAGCTAGGCTTATGAATATGCTTCAAATAAACTGGGTGAGTGGTGAAAAGGTAATGGCAGGAAGATAACTATGAAGGTCTTAGCACACTGCTGGCCATCAATGAACACCTCCTAAATAAATTAGAAAAAATTAACTAGAACTCTCTTGGTGGGGGGATGCACTGAGGGTTTGGGATGGAAATGCTATAAAATTTGCTTGTGACGATTTTTATACACCTATAAATGTAATAAAATTCATTAATTAAAAATAACTAGAACTCTTTTCTAAAAAATTTAACACTACAATGGTATGTATAATAATGAATCTAGAACACTGAAATATTTATGTGTCATCTGATTCACAGGAGAATTATATAATCTTACAGGATAATTTTTAGGTTAAATGCCTTGTATTTGGCAATCTATAAAGGCAGTACTGTAGCTCTGTTTGCCCTAACATTCAAGAAAGTATAATATAAGAAAGTCCTAAAGGGAGGAAATCTGTATCTTTGTTATAACAGAGAAACTGAGACAGGAGCTACCTACCAAAAGCACATGTATCACGGGTACCTAGAAAAAATCCTCTTCAATTGAAAGACTGATTATATTTTGCTTATATCCTTTATATTCCAGATATTCCCTATTTCTGTGCTTTAGGTTTAAATGCAGATAAATAATTACTATGTACAGATTTACAAAGTGCTGGTTAAGTGATACAGCTCTAAAATCTAAGCAAAAAAGAATATGACAAAGCCTAAGACATTTTGTAGTACATTAAAATCACCATCTATTATACTTTTCAAAGCAAAGTGTCTTTACCTACTGCTCTTCAAAAAGTTTTGCTCTCAGCATGTGAGTTTTCTTTTTGTTTTTTTTTTTTTTTAGTATATGAGTTTTCTTAAGTGAAAGAGTTAGCCAACTAAAAAATAAAACTGCGTATTTCTCATATTCTGTTTAGTTTGTGATCCACAGTTACTTGAAAATAAATTTCCTCCTGTTAAACAAACTTACCAACATTGTACAGGAACATTAAATATTAACGTTAACTTTCCTTGCTTCAATACTTTCTATCCTCCCTCTTGCCTTTTTAAATTTTTAATAAACAAAAACAGAGAAAACTTTCTCTTGCTTTGAGATATATGGCTGGAAAATATACCTTGAAAAATTAAAATCTGAAAGGCAAGTTTTAATTAGCACAATGCTACTAAGGAACTGGAGGAAAAAGGCATAAAATCATTAGAGATTAAATAGCCTAGCTTTAGAGTACTAACATAAATAATAAAATACACATAGACAAGGGTAATAAAATGCCCATATTAACAAAACAGAACCAAGTGAAAATGTAACAGTCCCTATTCACTTTCCCCTTTGTATGATAGTTCTTTATTGTTAAGGGGCAGGGAAGTGGGTTTGGCCCAGAAGATGTTTGGTGTTCTAATTTAGGGTAACGACCTTGAGAGGGGAAACCTCCTAAGAAAAAGCAGGATGCCCCTTGAGCTCTGTGGGAAAGGGAAAAAATAGTAAGACAAGAGCAGGGCTTGCTGTTACAGCTGTGCCCACAAGAAAAACATTCAGTGTCAAGATGCTGTCACTACAGGAGCTCTGTGGGCCCACATGATTCATGGATGCCAAGGCACACGTGTGCCCTTGCTTGAACCATGACTGGCTTCTACAGTGCCTCAGTAACCACCGTCATAAAAGCGTTTATTTATACGATAAAACAACACCGCTTAGCACAATGCGATTAGAAGGGCATGTTCTTTAAGAACTGCAAGCAACTAGAAGCACTCACAAATGATTAGCCATTAAAGACAAGAAAAACCTAAACATTACATTAAAATAATGAGCCAGAAAAAAATAATTCACAGAAATCCACAGGGTAAAGAAGAAAAAAATAAACACCACTAAATCATCATAAAAGTTCACTTTTTAAAAAAAGCATTTATGGACTATTTATATAAATTCTGCAGTAAATGTCAGGCATAAAACTTGAAGATTAGGGTCTTAAACTAAAGGCAGAAATCATTTTAGCATCTACACAATGAACATGTGGCATATTGCAGTAAAATTTAACACCTTACAAACTTAAAAACCTTATAATTTAACTACTATATAGCATCTATTTGAGTATAGCCTCTCTTTAATGTTCAACTACAATGCTATCAATTAAAAAAAATCACATCTGCGGCATGAATTTTACTTTTTATTCTAAAACCTTAAGGTGATTATAAACATTTAATATTCAAAATAATATTTCTGTTTAATTATTAAAGGATTGCCCTCACTGTACCTAATGAGCACATAACAGTATGAGTAATAACCCGACTATTCTAATTCTCCCCAGAAAATGTCTGTGATGTCTCTAACAAGGACACTGTTACCTCTTTGGAGGTAAAAGGAAAGTAATCAGAAAGTTGCACAACTCTCAATTATGGGCAGCTGATACTCACTACCTTTCAAAAATGATGTTAACTCATTAGAATTTCTACTGGAAATAAGAAAGGGAAGGCTTACCAAAATAAATTATTTCTACGATATGTAACTAGCTTTGGCACTAACAATACAAAATGGAAATAAGAAAGGGTGGAGTAATACTATTGACAAAATCAAGTTCATAGTTACCCGCAGATTTCATCCTTGGACTATTAGTACAAATCAAATAGAAACTAAACTTGTTGTCAAGTTGAAACACTGACAAATAATTTCAGCTCTTAGCGACAACCCATTAAAACCAACCTGGCAATTTCTTCTCGATGAGCAGTCCAATCTCGGATGTAGTCTTCCTGTTCTTTTATCCGGTGCTTGAACGAAGAACTCGTAGGCATTGCTGACCCAGAGCTCTGCAGTCGAGTCGTTTTCAGGGCTGGAGAAGTACGTAGACGGGTATGTTTAGGGGAATTACGGTTTGATCCAAATTCATCTTCTGAGGTGGAAGCATAATCAGTAGGAAAGCGCCTCCATCTTGAATTTACTAAATTAGTTTAATTATTAAAAAAAGAATTATTATGTTATCTTTTAAAGGAGTTAAAATAAAAATCATGATTTGCAAAAACACCAGGAGAGCACACACAGCACAATTTTCAATAACTGACATACACATACCTCACAAAAACCATTAAATCTACTACTCCTTAAAGATAGAAACATTATACTTTGGTGAATCAAAAACAATGAATAATTAAAAACAATCAAAAGAGCATGTTTTCTGCAGTATGGTGAATAAACATTCAGATGAAAAATTCACTAAAGACAAACAACTAAGCAAGCTCTATTCATAAATGTTTAACTCGGGTACTATTTAATTGCAAATACTTCTTATTTTAAGTGAAGACATGGATTTTTAATGACAGTAACAACAACAACAAAAATAAGGGAAAAGATTTCCTCATGCCACATGGACTTTCAACATGGAGATGAAACCCTCTTTTCCCAACATATAGATGCGCATAATTCCTGTTGTGGAAATTATGCCTTTATGGCAGAAAAAAACGTTACCTCTGTCATTCAACATCCTGTTACGCTATGATTGGAAAAAATCTTTTTACATGGTAAAAACACAACAAAGCATCTTCAGTACAACTCTGCTGCTTTGACACTGAAAGCATATGGTGAAAATAGACGATGGCAATAAAACCTACGAGGAGCGAAAATCTACAAGCTATTCTTACAACCACTGACATATACGGCACAGGAGATACTGACGACTGTCACATTAAAGAAAGTGGCAATCACTTTCTTATTGAAGGTTTAGTAAAGATTTAAAAACTGGTTTGCTGACACATTTGAAAACCAAAAGACAAATTAATGCAGACAAGTTCACTGCTACTGTTAATATAAGAATCAAACATACAAATAAAGTGTGAAGCATAAAGCGGTAAAAAACAGGGAGATAATGGCTAATTCATGGTAAACTGCCTAAGAGCAGAAATTACACCTGTTTAATCTGCTAATGTGCACCTAGCACTCAGCAGAGTCTGGCTAACAAATGTTTAATAAACATTTTTGAATAAATCGGTTAATTCCTAGATACTGATCATGTGCTCTTCTCAAGTTAGAAAAACTCAGGAAAGAAAGCATGAGATGTTTCTGGTGGCTCAAGGGGCAAAATCTCAGCTCTTGCTTTAAGTTCCAACTGCTGTTATTTTTAGATGAGTTTTCTTCCTTCCTTTTTTACTTTCTTCTTCCTTCCTTTCTCTCTCTCCCTCCCTCCTTTCTTTCTTTTAAAACAGAAACTGACTCTAGGCTATGTAGGTTCCTTCAGCCTACTCCACTAGAATTTTATGTTTTTTTCTGTCTTTTCCTCCCCAAAGTATATTTTTGCCTGGAGCTGAGTTGGCTCTCAAATAAAATTGATGTACATTTCCCCCAGAGTTGGTTTAAGAACAAAGATATCGGTAATCAGGACTATATCATAAATCCGAGCCTACCCATTTGTCCAGATTCAAACTCCTATTTGAGAGAATGAAGATATGCAGAAATTTCATGGCTTTCTCTAAGCGTGTATGCAAATACATATATGGAACTCCAGGTAATCATAGTTTTTTGAAGGAGGTATTAAATGTATGATTGTAACATCATAATTCATTAACACAAATAATACTTTTTACCATGGTGGCAATTTGATCATTTCCAGACATTTAAAAACTCATAAATTAAACTCACCCTGAGACTTGAAAACAATTTTAGGAAAAACTAAGGAACAAGAGCAAAGAGGTTTTAGAAAAAAAAAAAAGAAAAGAAATATGGCAAGGAACTTAGATGGTAAGCAAATCTGTCCTTTTTAATAAAGGCATTTCATTAAATGCTAAGTGCTTTTTATTTTGCTACCCTAAAATATGATTCATAGAAGGAAATTCGTAAATTAAGAAAAGATCATTTTTGAGATTAAATTCCCTAATTTCCCATTTGGAAATTATGGTAACCATACCTACCACTAAAAAACTGGAGAGAAAACAAAACCAATAAAGGGTTTTAATAAGTTGCAGAAGATATGAAAACATAAGTGGGTACTGTGGAACTCAGGTAGTTCATTCAGAGGTAATTTAGAGAGGATGGCATCAATGGCTGATAGAGTTCATGAATGGCAGAGCACATGAAAGCAGAACGGGAAAGTGAGAACCAAGCGCTAAGTGTCAGGTGACATATAAAAGTTGAGTCACATTAGAATTTAATTTTAATAGTCTGAGTCTCAAGGTCAGGAAACCATTACATTTTAGAGAGAAGAATAAAAAGGAAAACTTCTTCAAATGAAATTCATAACCTTCCCACCCATTTCTCTAGGTCTACCTAGTATCCAGGAAGAATAATGAAGCTTCTATTAATAACTTATTTTATTTTTTTGCTTTTTAGGGCTGCACCTGAGGCATATGGAGGTTCCCAGGCTAGGGATCTAATTGGAGCTACAGCTGCTGGCCTACACCACAGCTCATGGTAATGCCAGATCCTTAACCCACTGAGCGAGGCCAGGGATTGAACCCGCATCCTCATGGATCCTAGTCAGGTTTGTTAACTGCTAAGCCATGATGGGAACTCCGTTATTTTATTTTTTATCTTTTGCTTCTAATAACATCTTTTAAAAGGGGAGGGACAATACGGGGGTGGGGGGAGGGTGAGAGGCACAAACTACTGGGTGTAAGATGGGCTTAAGCATGTACTTTACAATACGGGGAATATAGCCAATACTTTATAATAACTATAAATGGAAAGTAACCTTTTAAATTATATGAAAAACTTAAAAATAATGAAACAAGGAAAGGAAAATAAAAAGGAAAGCAACCAACAGAATAAAACATATTTTAAAAACTGAAAGGTAATATTTTTAGGTTTTCCTAAAATTGAGATAAAATAAGTAGATCATAGCAGAAAATGAAAATACAATTAATGTCTTCAAATAATTAGAGATAGTTATCTTTGCCAATGGAGAGCATATTATACACAGTGTGCTATGAAGCAAACCTCAAGTCGACTTCTCGACAAAACTTAGCATGTGTAACAGCAGAGAAGTAGAGCTGAGAAGTGAAATGAAACAGGGACTCCGGTGAAGAAGGGGTGGGAAAGACAGCTTAAGGCCAGGACCTCTAACCTGCTACTTCTCAAAGAACTTCTCTCCATACCTTTGCTTTCTTCATCTTTGCTTCTACACTACAGCAGTTATACACTATATCTGAAGAAAAATCCCTGTCATCTGCTGGCTACTGCAGAGAAAACTTCAAGCGAAAATGTTTTTTTTTTTTTTTAATTTTTAAATTATTTTTTGTCTTTTTTTTTTGTCATTTTAGGGCCACACCTGCGGCATGTGGAGGTTCCCAGGCTAGGGGTCCAATCGGAGCTGTAGCTGCCGGCCTACACCACAGCCACAGCAACGCGGGATCCGAGCCACATCTGCAACCTACGCCACAGCTCACGGCAACGCTGGATCCTTAACACCCTAAGCAAGGCCAAGGATTGAACCTGCAACCTCATGGTTCCTAGTCGGATTCATTTCCGCTGAGCCATGACGGGAACTCCTCGTGAAAATGTTTTTAACTTTCCCCAGTGCCTACATATTTATCGCAGAATTTTATAATAAAATGACCTCAGACACTGGTTTGAATTCTTCAATTTATAGATAAGAAAACAGGCCCAGAAAAATCTTGGCTTTGCTTAAGTCAAAATTTAAGCCAAGTCTACTGACTCCTCAGGGTGCAAAACTCATTCCAAGGTGCTTTACAATTAAGTAAACCTTTTAGATTTTAATAAAAATATTTCAAGTCAGACTTTTTAAAAAGACATCCTAGATTTCTCATAGAATGACCATTTTTGTGATTTTTACCAATGCTAATTTTACTTAACTTTTTTCTTGAATTTTATTCTGCTTAGATAAAAGTCATTGATAGAATTAAATGTAATTTTATATCATTAGGCTTATGTGAATTAGTGGTACTAATAACGTATTTCAGATGAATAATTAAACTGAAAATTCGTACTGACGGTATCTGAAATGCCAAATCTCTAAGAGGCTTGGGTTGATGAAGTGCTGGACAGCACATGTACTGAAATGAGAAAAAGTTCTAAGATGGGCTTAATTTTGTAACTAACTTGAAAATTATTTTCATTATGTTAATTATGACTCATTTTAGTTATAAAATTATGCAACACTTTCTTGTGGAAATAATAAACTACTTATATTCACTATGAAAACATACCACCCATGATGTCTAAATAATTAAAAAAGGGAAAAAGTTATTAGGACCATTTATCTGTAAGTGTTTGATTTCTCTTACTATTAACTAAAACTTTGTTGACATTAAAACGCATCCACATCTGCAGATGTAACATAGACATTTCAGAAAACAAACACTGCATCTTCATACCTATATATCAGAATATTTTTGTGGGAAATTAAGTCACAAACATATTTTACATGTGTATTTATGAGCACACAGCAATAAGATTATTTTTTGGGGGAAAAAAATCCCTAACAGTGTTGTGTGTTGGTCTTCGACCTGGTCTTTGAAGAAAAAATAACTCAAGCCATGCACGTCCAGTATTTACCTCTACCAACTATAAATTTTGAGGATAGAACAAAAACGGAAAAGCCAACAGTCTAGACAAATTCTAAGGATGTTAACACGATTTAAAAAAAATTTAGAATGTGTACTTAAAACATAATAAAAAGCAATTGTTTTAATTTGATAATGTGGGGTACTTAGTTTTAAATATATCTCATGAAAATAAATTCATATATATATATTTTTTTTGGCCACCCTGTGGCATGTGGAGCTCCCAGGCCAAGGATCAGATCTGAGCTGCAGTTGCAACTCAATGCCACAGTTGCAGCAAGGCAGGTGCTGGGCTGGGGATCAAACTTGCGTCCCAGTGCTCCAGAGAAGCCACCGATCCCATGAAGCCACAGCGGGAACTCCTAAATCCAGAAATTTTAACATAACTTCATATTGAAGGATCAATGAAGAAATCTGGGGTTGAGAGAGAACTAAACTCCTAAAAGCAAGTTATATCAGAATTAAGGAAGGAGAAAAGAAATCTTACTCAATTTTGCTAAGTCAGAGATTTTCATTCTTCTATTTTTATCATCTCCACTTCTTTGAAAAACAATTTTTTTTAAAACACAGCCTAAGATATAGAATTTGAAGCATTACAGAGTTATTTTTACGTATGACAATTTGCACAATATTACAGGCTCTAGGTCAGATATTTCTAAAGATCTTTAAACCTTACAGTGTGCACACACTGTGTGTACAGTGTGAATGTACAGTTTCGCGTTCTTTTAAATCATATTTCAAAAGTGAAGTTTTCATTTTCTTTTTCAAGATTCATAATGATATTAAGCAGAAATGTCATAATATCAAAGATATCTCAATGAGGAGAATCAAAAAAGTACATGTGCTTGTTTGTTTTGTTTTTACTACCTGGGTCACCTGTCCTAGACAGGATATCAAACTGTAAATGGGTAGACTGACAGAATCCGGATGCGTAATCCTGGATCACAGTGCAGCTGTAGGCTCGGTAAGGGGGAAAAGAGAATATGAACTTGGTCAAACACCGGAATTACCAAGATTATGGTGGGCCACACCGAAGTCTTTTATGTGGTATACCAGACTTATAATATGTACTCCTGGTAATATTCCAGTGGCATCTAGCTGTCCTCTGGAAGCTTTGCATACAAGTAGGGACTATTTTTCAGAGCTAGACTAGCTGTTGTAAAAAAAGCAACAAGCTAGGAAGAAAAGCCCTGAATTCTTATCCTATCCCTGATAAATCTACTAACCATCTCTCGGTCTTAGCTCCCTAAACGGAATAACCCTTCCAACTATTAAATTCCATGACCCTCACTGCTTAATATATTAAGTGCAAAGAAGACCAAAATCACAAACGTCAATTTGTCCTAGAAAATTTCAGTAAGTAATTCAAGGTACTTTTTGTACATAGAAAGATGCATGTTTCTTGGGTTCTGCATTTAAAGAAGCAGAAAACAAAATTTAACTTTAAGATGTATGTATGTATATATATATATATATAAAACTTCAAGATGTATATATATATAATGTACACACATTATACACACATATATACATATATACATTATATACACCCATATATATATATATGGCATCTTATGGCTGTTTCTCAGACTTGCTGAAGTAATCGTATTTGGTTTGCATCTCAAATAATTCCCTCCTGTTAAACATTGAGGAATAAAACCAGATCACTCATGTGTTAACAGTCAGACTAGTACAGAAGGACGAGTCATCAAGATTTCCATGTGACTTGGTAACATACAACTTAAGATTACATATTAGGTTAAGACAGAAGACACAAATGCTTTTATGTACTTAGACATGAGCTGAGGAAACAAGCAACAGAGCAGAAGAAATCTGAGCAGAGTACACGCCATGGAATACAGCGCAAAGGCAATGTGAACCTAAGAGGCTAAGCCACGTGGAACAGCAGATAACAGCACTGGGTAAATATAAATCAGAAGACACTAGTTTTTAAATGCTTGGCAACAAAGCCATGAACTGCCCCGCAAAGGAAGTGGAGAAACAAGGAGGTTAGGAATAATAAGGAAAGTGTCATCTGCTCTTCTGGAATTGCGACTGTATGTGTTATTTACCGTCAGCCGACATCTATTCCTAACCACAGATACGGTCATCACCGTCTCACCCACAGACCAGGAGAGACACAGAAATGTAAACGGAGGAAGGAAAGCAGCAGTGAAAAGAAGAGAAATAACAAAAATAAAATAAAATAAAATAAAAACCACATGCAAAGTCCTATTAGTTTTGGGTCTTATGGGCTATTCTGTGATAGAAGTAAATACTGAAAAAAGACCGCATACCAACTTTCCCTTCACTCTTCACTCAAGACTTGGGGCTCGCTCAGATGACTGACAAAAATCAGTCTCCGAGTCTTTTAACTACTGCTTGCCCCTCAACTGTCCTTCTCAGTCACACCCACCTAAGAGACTGATTATGAAGTAATGAGACCACGTTTACAGGATATACACAAATATCTGTCTTGGTACTCTTGGGTTACACGTGAATTCTCACTGGCTACGGTTCTGGATATGAAATATATAAACAGACAAATATGCCGGCAACAGTGCATTCTGGTGGGGAGAAAGTAGTTTTTGTAACTCTAACAGTCAATGACAGCTAAGTGCTATAGTTAAATGACAACAGCACCTTGCGAGATAATGCTCATAACCAGTTAAATTTCTATAGACCAGTTCTGCCCATATGTGCTTAGTGACTGTCTCACGAATCCATCTTCTTCCACTGAAATAAATTAAGGATTAGTTTTCACCTGCCCCAACCATAAACAGATTTAACTTAAAAAAATACATGATGTTTCAAAATAAACAGGATAAAAGGGCAAAACTGATTATTTCCTTTAGCTCTGAAAGAAGTAATAAAGGCCATACTGCTTTTCTTCAAGCTCATAAGAACTTTGAATTACATGAGGATATCTAAAAGCTAAACATGTTTGTAAAGCACAATATTAATTCCTACTATTTAAACCAGAGAATAATTCCTAATCTAATTTTCACACACAAATCCAGATATCTCATCAACTAGACGACTGCAATTCCCAAACTGGTTCAATTTCCTTTTTTTTTCTTTTTAGGGCCATACCCGTGGCATATGGAAGTTCTCAGGCTAGCGGCCGAACTAGAGCTCTAGCTGCCGGCCTACACCACAGCCGCTGCAACGTGGGCTCCAAGCTCCATCTGCGACCTACACTGCAGTTCACAGCAACAATGGATCTTTAACCCACTGAGGGAGGCCAGGGATTGAACCCGCATCCACATGGATACTAGTAGGGTTCTTAACCCACTGAGCCACAGTGGGAACTCCTGGTTCAATACCCTGATTTTGAAATCACTATTTTGCACCAAGATGTTAACTGGAAGTATGTATAACTTCTGAAAATAATTTCTATAGGGACAAACCTCTCTAACATAACCTTTCTGTTGAATATTTTGGGAATCAACACTGATTTAAATTTTTTAAAAAGGAGTCCCAAAACATAAAAGAAGTATGCCAGTAGTATAAAAAGTCTAGATCTAATTTACCTGAAGGAGAGCCATGCGCTGAGGTCATGCTTTTGACCTTGGAGTCTGACAGTCGGGAGATACTATTAGCTCTAATTCTAGGAGAAAATTTATCTGAAGGGACTAATCGGGCTCCGCTTCTAATGATGGCTTCTGCGGTCCGCGAGGAGGCACTGCCTCTAGAGATGGTTGCTTCAGAGTCACTGCGAGCGGATAACGAGCCGAGCCTTGTTCTACGAGGCTGAGCCAACAGATCGATCCTGGAGACGTTACGCCTTCCGGAGGGAGGTTTAGAGGTCGAACTGGTGGTGGACACCTCGGAAGCAACAGACGCCTTGTCGGCATCAGCGAGTTCACTGTCGGAAGCTTCGCCGAGGCGGGCTCTGCGCAGGAGCGAGGTTCTGGTCGGTCGCGGCCTTGGAAGAGTGGTGGATTTAGCCGATGAACCGGGGGCCCCGGGAGAAGTCTTGGATTTAGTCCCCTTCCTTCCTTCCAGCTTGGCGTGTGCGTGCTCCTCGGTTGAGGTCAGCGGAGTCCTTCCAAGAGGTTTACAAGAGTACGTTTCCTGGTCAGATGACATGACATCGGAGATGGCCGAGTGAGGGACGCTGGAGGTCTGGTCGTCGTCCGTCAGATCTGCTGAGGGCTGCCTCATCCTTCCACTGGACTGCACGAACTTCCGACCCTCTGCCCTAGAACCTACATCTGTGGAACGGCTTTTGGTTTTCTTTTCGATTTTCTCCCGAGCCCCTGAAGACGGCTTGGTAAGGTCTTTGGAAGGAGAGCCCGTGGAACACCTGTCTTTATAGAGACTGGTGAAGCTCTTTCGCTTTTGGGTGGACTTCCGTTCAGTCTCTCCAGTCACCAGGCTGATGGTACTGGCCGTGTCCACATCGGATTCCGGTGAGATAGAGTTGTCTCTGTTATAGCTGGGAGTATCGGGGCCTTCGTCAGTCTTACTATCTTCACGCAGCTTAGCTTCTAGAAAAGCCATTACTGCCTCTGTGTCTTTAAGAATAAGAGTTGTGTCCATACTAGAGTCAGTATCCATAGAGTCACTTCTTTCTCGTATTCTGCTGGCGGCTGTTAATGCTAACGAAGGAGGTGTGGGCGAAGTCTGTTTGTTTATATGGGGAATGAGTTCTATGGGTATGTTGGGGCTAGGTTTGTCTATAGTGAAGCTTCCTTGCCGCACTAACGGCTTGGAGGATTCCTTCTTGTCTCCTGCCTTTGAGGTCTGACTTTTCAGAAGCTCCTCAGCTTTTCTTCGCTTGCCCTCGCTTTGTATCACTCTTTCTCCTTTGCTGGTAGAATGTCCTGGAACTTTCTCTTGAGGCTGTGACTCTGGTTTCAAAGAGTCCTCCCTACATCTATCTATCGGACCGGAAACATTTTTTGAAGCAGACAATTTGGTAGATGTCCACTGTGCCTGTTCCTTTTGCTCTTGTTGCTGGATTTTAGCTAATGTTTGCTTTACCAAAGAAGCCTCCTTATCAGTTTCACTTTTCTCCTTTCCAGGATACGAGCTGCCAAAGTGAAGCAGGGTTTTATTATCGCCACCAGTTTTAAGGGTCTCACCATTCACTGCCTTATTTGTTTTGTTTAGGGCTCTGTCTGCATCTTGCTTCTCTCTCTGGTATACTTGTGTAGGGGCTTCTTTCTCCTGAAGTTCCGTGTCTTGTTTTTCTCCTATTTCTGACCTTTGTGCTATAACCTTTGCTCTGGAGCCCTCGAGAGACTTTTCTTCATTTGGAAGCTGGGGAAGGGTTCGTCTCTTTCGCTCTCCCTGACCAGCCAAGGAAGCTGCCGAGCCAGCACTTCTCACTGAAATGCCAGATTCACCGATATCTGTATCTATAACATGAAACAACAAAGAAGGAACTCGTTGGGGCAAAAATGTAAAAATAAAATTCTATGTCCTCAGATTTTGAAGTTAAGAAATGCCTTAAGTTTATTATAAAGTAAAACTTTGAATCAAGAAGCCAAGATGGTGATAAAGTAGTTTAAAAAGAAAATACACAACCATGCTAAGATGCACAAATCTATAAATTACTGATAGAGTCAAGAGGGCAAATTGTATGAAATAAAAACTAGGGTCAACTTATCTTAAACCTACACCTGTTTTTCTTTAATTGTTTTTTAATGTGTTTTAAGATAGGCCTTCTCTCTTGCTTTTGTGACTTATCTGTGAATTGCTCAAAAAATTAGATTCTACCTAGTGTACACAGAATAGCACAAATAATTCCTAATAAACATGATTAACACTATCTGCTATGCTTTACACAGTAAAGAATAATGTACCCAGTTTTTAATAAGCATTATTATCTACTGAAAGAATGACAAGTCAGGATTTCCTATATAAAACAGAAAATGCAGAACTTTAAGCAGGTTTTCTAAAAAAACTTCAAAGAAGCTGTTTAAAAGTTTTTAAAATTGTAAGTATGAAAAAAACATGACAAGACTTCGATCACATTCTCTTTTTCAAACTGGGGAGCCAATAAGAAAATTAATAACTTTGATGTTTATGTGAGAGCTATTGAGAATAGCATTTTGAGGATTTTCCTGACTGCAATAAATAGAATGTATTTCTGAGAAAAGGGATCTTTACAGGGGAATGTAAATTAACATATAAAGCATTTTAATCTTTTTTGTTATAAGAGGGAAAAAAGAGTAGATATAGCTTCTTTGGGTCTTTATAATTCTAAAATTTTAGCATTTAAATTACATAGCAGTACTATGGTTAAAATGCAGGAAAATGTCAAATAATTTACGGATGTAACTTTAATCTAGCAACTAATCATGCTATTCTGTTATGTCTTACCTCAATGCTGCCCAAAGCACTCAACTGTAATAGTTATTTTAAATTTTTATATTTTTCTGGCATTTCTCAGACTGTCACAGCTCCTAACACACACTCAATGAATATTTGACAAGAACATTTTAGAATATAAGTAGATTTATCAGCTTACCTAAGTAAGTTCATTTAGAACATGATGAAACAGGAGGTTTCATTATGTTCTAAATGCCAAAGTTTAGTTTTTATAGTAAGGGTGGAATTTTGCTTTCCACAGCTGATGATAATTTTATTACTCTTTTAAAAATGTACTTGGCCTCTCTGTCTGGTTTCTTTGCCTCCTAAACAGTAATCAGTTTATGTGAACCAGTCTGTTTTTCTAAAGATTTTTGGTAAAACTAAAAATTACTTCTGTTTTCTATGATACAGCTTTTCCAGTACACTGGTGGGCAGCTTGCTCAGATACTTGCTGACTAACGTTTACAAAATCCCTAAACCAGATTTCTGGGTGTCATAAGTCAAAGACAAAATGAGTTTCTATTTCCACTTCTGATGACAATTATGAATACGGATAAAAAGCCACATACAAATTATCCTTGAGGGTTTTATTTGTAATTAATTGAATCTAATAACAACACCTTAAGAGGCATACAATTCTGTTTAAAAAAATACAATTTATATTCATTTCAAAGAAATATAATGAGGTGATTAAACCATATTAAATAGATCTGTAAAAGATGTATTAAGTAAATTAAATATGTATCAAGTAAATTCTTTTTCACTGACATTTGGTACAAGGTGGCATTTAAGTATTTATTGTATTAATGAATGGGATAGTTTGGAGTTGTTAGTCTTATTTTTAAATTTTCATTTATATATGTTACATATATATAAAATCGTATGTAAATTTGTGTGTCTGTATATATATGCTTCACCTACAAATTATCTCTTTAGCTTCAGTCAGGGTTATATTTTATTTTATTTTTTTTAACTTAATGAATTTTATTTCAATTATAGGTGTACATAAATCATCAAAAGTCAATTTGATAGATTTTGTGTCCCAAACCCACAGTGCATCCCCCCACTCCCCAGTTAGGGTTATATTTTAATGACATCTGCATTAGTAGTAAAAATAAAATTATATGTAGTATAAGCATATGTGACTGTGTTATTTAGGTTTAATTTACTTCTCACTACGTGGATTTAGCTTATAGTACTTTAAAATTTGATGTATGGTTCACAGAAAGAAAGAGAGAGAGAGAGAGAGAGAAAGGAAATACCATTCTCTAAAGGAACGGGTACAAACAATTCCATTATCCTGTCTTCTTGATCATGCCTTGTATGATTGGCAGCCAAACTAGCCCACTGTGAAACCCAGCGCTTGTTTCCAGATGAAGATGTGCCTTCCTAAAGGATAAAAATAAGAGAATGAAATTATACAGTCAGGGCCCATCTAATTCTCATGTTCAGAGAATTCCATTTCATTATTAAAGTCCAAGAAACCTATCATACCAAGCAATATTTAAACCTCATATTACTCTATCATCACTTTTTACATTTCTTCATATATAAAACGAAGATTTTGGGGGGTACCGCTTTTAACTAAAACATCACTGTCAATGTGGTATAATTTTCTCTACCGATTAAATACTAACATTGGTACTAAAGTGAACTCTGAGCGCTCCTAACTTACTGCTGCTAAATAAATTCAGCTGTACAACTAAAGCTCTGTGCATGCTGCAGGGAAGTTAGTCCTACTTAAGTTGGCAGAACAGAATCTGAAGACCTGTTCCTAAGTTGTTCTCCAGTTCGCCAAACATCAAAATCTCAAGGAGCATTTAGTCTGCCAAGCCATGTCTTCAGGGATTTCAAAAACAAACCCAAGGCTTTAGGCTTTTTTCTATAACACTTTTGTATTTCCAGAAGAAGCTAGAAATCACTGAATCTTTAAGAAGTTTTGTATAACCAGTCTGAAACTAGACCTGCCTCTTTCTAGATCTGTCTTTAAGGCAAGTGCTCAGTCGGGTGTGAAACAAATTAATTCATGAGATGGTTCCATGGACTTATGGATGTATACTGGGTCAGCCCAGGAATTTAATATGGAAGATCTACTACTGGAGAAAAAATGTTTCCTCACTAAAAATCTAAGCCAAGGTTTAGGCCTGTAATGACCACTAAGGAATGGAAAGCTATGGCCATATTTCACTCTGAATTACCCAAAACAATATTTTATTAAAAGTGTTAAATGACAGGCTAGAAACTGATAAAGTAAATATTTCAGGTTAAAATAGTAATTTGCATACATAGAAGCCTTGTACGTACATACAAGGAAGCCTAAGGGTACCAAAGCCTGCGAGAATCCTTGAATTCCTTTTAGGATTTTGTGGGAGCTGCCCACAGTTCTGAGACTGAGGAAAGACTACAGCCATTCACACCATGCTAGGAATGCCCACAGAAGGGTAGGTTTCAAAGACATAGGTTTACGTAGAACCATTCTGCGAAGACAGTTCTGAAGGCTTGTTTAGGCAGTGTCTTCCAAGTCAAGTGCACACGCGGGCTACACATTAATGTACTTGGCACGGGTCAAGGGGACAGACAGGTGCAGAGGGAGCAGTACAAGTTCACAGTCACTAGCACCCTTCCTAGACTGACCAGAATTCCAAAACATTGCTTCAAATAAGTATCACTTGCTTTCAGTAAGTAAACTATGCATCTTGTAAAACAGAAGTCAGAATAAAAATTCCCTAAGACCAAGCAGGAAAAAAGAATACTAAAATACAGTAACTGTTTTGATAGTTTTCAGGAAACTGCAGACCACAAAGAGTCAATTTTTACACTAATAAGCAAATATGTGTTGCATATTTACTTCTCTATAAAGAATATTTAACTTACATTTCACAGATATTTCATTTATATCTTGTTTTATATTTACCATAAGAGTCTATTTTATTTATATTTTATACTTACTTACTATTCCTGTATTTTAAATTAACTCATTTCCTAAGAGGCAATAGAGCATAATGAATAAGACAATGAATTAAGAAATCAAGGCTCCTTAAGGTTCAAATTCTGGCTCCAAAAGGTACGAGTTTTAAGACCCTGACCAAGCTAAGTTCTACATACTTCAGTTTCATTATTTGTAAAATGGCACACAGAAAGCATGTGAATATTAAATCTTATTAGTTGAATAAATTATAATTAATACTTCTCAGTTATACACATTGTTCTGTGTTCTGACATAGCATAGAATGAAATTCTAATATCATTTCTGATAAGAGAATAAACAAATGCCTAGATCTTAGACTATTATTATGGTGGGTGCTTTTCCCTGTAAAGAGGTTTTATTAAAAATACCATTTGTAGGAGTTCCCATCGTGGCTCAGTGGTTAACGAATCCGACTAGGAACCATGAGGTTGCGGGTTTGATCTCGATCCCTGGCCTCGCTCAGTGGGTTAAGGATCCTGCCTTGCTGTGGCTGTGTTGTAGGCCGGCGGCTACAGCTCTGATTAGACCCCTAGCCTGGGAGCCTCTGTATGCCACAGGTGCAGCCCTAAAAAGACAAAACACACACATACACACACACAAAATACCATTTGTATAGATGGGAAAACTGAAGATAACGGAGGGGAAACGACTGACTCAAAGATACTCTGTGAGACGTGGCAGTTCTGGGATCTGCAATCAGGTCTTAGAAGCTCTACTATACCTGACGCGGTAACTCTCTTCACCAGGCTACCCTTACTTAATTTCACATTATTCTAGTTACATCCTGGGCTGTACTACAAGGGCACTTATTTAGGTCTCTAAGTTGTACCTATCAGGTGCTACCTTGCACACGTTTCCTGGCATGATAGATCTTTCCATTCCAAATACACGACCCTCCTAGAAAGTATAAGCGGTGTATTTTTTTTTGTTTTATCTCATAATGCCAATGAGAGCAGTGAGCATATAGCTCATTAGCTGCTTACTGAAATTTAACATTTTCCCTCACTGACAAAAGAATATTAATTTTAAGAGTATTTTACAAGAGGATATATCAGTTGCTTAAATAGAGTGGACCCTTGAACAAAGAGGGGGGCCAAGGGGGAACAGGGGCGCCAACCCTCTGTGCAAACAAAAATTCATGTGTAACTTTACAGTCGGCCCTCTGTATCCCGGGGTCCCCATCCTTGGATTCAGCCACTCGTGGACTGTGTAACTACTGTAGCATGTATCTATCAAAAAACAACTGCCTGTTAAGTGGAGCTGTGCAGTTCAAATTTGTGCTGTTCAAGGGTCAGCTGTAATTACAAATGACAAAAATTTACACTGTGTGCGTGTAAAAAATATGAGGAAGCGATGTATACCTCTGAGCTGGGAAATCCAGGTGTACTCAGTGGTTTTCTTTCTTCCATTACTACTGCAGCAGAACTGAGAGCCCAATCTTTTACCAGATCTTTATGCTTTTCATTGATAATAGGCCTATTATAATCCTGATTGTCATCTACTCCAAATACCTAGGAGGAGAAAATTAATTTATAAATGAAAAGTCTAAGCATCAGATTAATATGTGACTATCATCAATAACTTCAGAGGCAAAAAATATTTTAAATTAATTTCATAGATAATTTCAATAATGAGGGAAATCTGTTTAAGGGTAGGGTAGCATCCATGAGGTGTAACAGCAGGAAAGGGAAACAGGGCAGGGACGGATTATGTAAACGTTAACTACCCTTTTTTAACCTTTAGCAAATGTACTATTTGATAATAAATAAAAGAGATATTCAGGACATTACATTTGATTTGCTAAAAGACGTTAATAATATTAAACATTATAATAATGCCAAGAGTTAGGAAAGAGTACCATACCATTTCAGCTTGTTTTCAGCTTGTCTCTTTGCTCTATTTTTGAGAAGCATGTTGGAAGCTGAAAGGTATGGCTGATTTGATCTGTTCATTCCCTGAGAACTGCTTAACATTTACACAGATGAGCTGAATTTATACCTATAATTTCCTAAGGTCCTAAATAACAGATTTTACTGTATGATCTTTGTATAGAATATACCATAATCCTCAAACTTGGTACAGAATATAACATAATTCTCAAACGTAAAGGACTTTGTTTGAAATGCAGATTCCTGAGCCTATTCAACGAGGTGAGCGTTTTCAATAAGAAGATTGTCGGCTGTGGATGGTCAATACTTTTGAAATATTTTAAACACAAAGACTATAACAATCAGTCATGTGCCTTTAAGGGCAATTACCTGAGTCTTACCCACTTATTGGTACATAATAGGCCCTGATGTTGCTAAACAGACTGGAAAAAGGTTATAATTAAATCAAGTTTAACATTCTCTTTTACTATTAAGCCTACTTTGTTTCCAATACTTATTATTTATAGCTATAGCTGCAGCTCTAATTATTACAATGAAGAAAAATAAGTGATTGAATTAGCAATGTGTAGAAAAGGATCTTTAGAACATAACCAAACAGGCTTCATTTTCTACAACAAAAACAAAAACACCTTAAGTTAAACCATTTTCTAAAAAACTTTTTAAAGATACAGAACACCTATCTGGTAAATCATGAAGTCTACATGTAGTAATACAGATATCAGATTTTCAAATTCACTAAACTTCAAAATGTTACCACTAGATGGCATTACTTACTGCTTAACTAAAAAATAACTGCATAGTTTTCAAGAATTATGGTTTAATATTCTGTTGAACAATATTCAAATTATCCTTGCTTTAAGAACAAATTGTGTATTATTAACTTTAAATCAAACATGAATTTTAATAATACAGAGAAGCACAGTGTACAGAAGTGAAAAAACAAATCTGCTTCATTTTACTAAACATTAGAATTAACAAGTTTAATCAAGAAGTTTAACAAGAACAGCAGTAAAACACACGAAGTCTACCCTTCTATGCACTCTGCCTTCATCCCCACTTGTAAAGAAAAAGGAATTAGGACTACTAAATCATTAGTGATTATTTTAAATTTTTAAATTACCTCTAACTCAAGTCACTGAACTCCAGATTTACTGGTTTATCTCATTTGTATAATTACTAGAAAAAAAATCTAGAGTAAAAGATAAAAATAACCCCATGTGATTTCCTGTATGCTGTATCTCTCTGATATGTTAATTTATCAATTACCTTCAGTTATATGGAGGTTCCCAGGCTAGGGGTTGAATCAGAGCTGCAGCCGCTGGCCTACACCACAGCCACAGCAATGCCAGATACTAGCTGCGTCTGCGACCTACACCACAGCTCACGGATCGTTAACACACTGAGCAAGGCCAGGGATCAAACCCCCACCTCATGGTTCCTAGTCGGATTCGTTAACCGCTGCGCCACGACAGGAACTCTCAGTTAATTTCTGATGTGATGCTATTTAATTCTATTGTATTCTCAAAATGGACTTCCAAAACTTCTTTCCTCAAATATCTAAGCACTAGCGCTATTTTGAAATGATAACCAAAGACGTACACAGGGAACTAACATTCTTAGGGAAGGGGACTGAAGTTGTACAGAGAGAACTCAGATGACTTTTTACAGATTCCTCTTAAAGATTCAGGGAGAGTGGGACATATATCTGTCAGAGAGGTAGCAACTTATTTTCCAAACAAGTGACAGCCCGAGGTACTGCTGTATGGATAAAGAAGCCTTCAAAGTTCATACTGATATTTTTGATAGTGTTTAAAAAATTGATAGTAATAACAAGCTCCAGCTCGAAACAAAAGAACCCACGAATTCCATGTGAAAACAGAAACAGCTGTACCACCTACGTACTTTAAAGCTGAAACATTTTTTATATCTGAAGTAAATACATATAGGAGTTCCTGTGTGGTTGAGTAGTAACAAACCTAACTAGTATCCAAGAGGATGCAGGTTTGATCCCTGGCCTCACTCAATGGGTTAAGGATCCTGTGTTGCTGTGAGCTTTGGTGTAGGCTGCAGATGCAGTTTGGATCCCGTGTGGCTGTGGCGTAGGCCTCCAGCTGCAGTTCTGATTTCAACCCCTAGCCTAGGAACTTCCATAAGCCACAGGGGCGGCCCTAAAAAGGAAAAAAGACAGGAAAAAAGTACATATAATCTGACACACACTATCATACTTAGAACTTGAGAGCTCCTCAAAGCAGAGACCAAGTTTGCTAGATTTCCTCATCTTTTCATTCTAGATTTTGTCCCTAGGTGATGCCACACACCCCCAAGGCTTCACTGAAATCACCAGCTACGCACAGCTGCTCACCTGTCTACCCTCTCCTCTTAGATGGCACAAAGGTATGTCAAACACAGTATGCCAAGCCAGGCTCCTGAGTCTCTTCCCCACTCTGAGCAGGGCTCAATTAAAGCCCTCACCCCGATAAAGTATAAAATCAGGGTCCCTCACTCAGCTAGGAATGTTTTGGGGCTAGAATCCAAAGTGGGAAAGGGAGAGAGATCAGATGTCCAGCCGGCTTTTATGTCTCCTCTCTAAATAGACTGCTCCTCCCCAAGTCTGTCAGTTTCTAATTCTTCCCAGGAGGAGGAAGGATAAGTAGGAACAGAAGAACTTCTTTTTGAGCTTATACCCCCTGAACTCTCTGGGACTGGCGGTTTACGGACAGCTTATTTATCTTAGGGGCTGGGCTGGCTCTCGCGTGCCCTCTCCTATGGTTCCCCTGGCCTGGGTAGAAGCAAATCTGGATTGAGGAGTGACCTGTGACCCCTCCTGAAGCCTCTAGGTTTAGGGTAAGAAGGCAGTATTATGGAACATGTCCTCAGTCGTTTCTTCTGAATATGTGCAGGTGATACTTGGCATCTCACGTGGAGATTTCACATCCATTTCTCATTGGCTACTTTAAACAATCTTAAGGACCTGTTACTGAGGTATGGTACTTGTTACCCATAGGCTGCTGGGCACTTATGTTAAAATCACGACTGAAGAATGGAACTGCATTCGTACTGATCATATCAAAGTGTCTAGGTAAAAATGCACTCTAGTGTCACCCTCAGGAGACAAGAGCATCTCTTTCCTCAATGAGCAAGCACCTCCTGGGTAAGAAGAGCAGGATCTGTACCGGTTTAAATCAAAGCAGAGGTTCCCAAGGCTTATGGAAATCACTTGACACAAATGCAGAACTACAGTCACTAATATCAGGGAACAAAATCAGGAAGATTTGGAGTTTCCGTCGTGGCTCAGTGATAACGAACCCAACTAGTATCCATGAGACATGGGTTCAATCCCTGGCCTTGCTCAGCGGGTTAAGGATCCGGCGTTGCTGTGAGCTGTGGTGTAGGTTACACATGTGGCTGATCTGGTGTTGCTGTGGCTGTGGTATATAGGCTGGCGGCTACAGCTCTGATTAGACCCCTAGCCTGGGAACCTCTGTATGCTGCAGGTGCTGCCGAAAATACAAGAAAAAAAAAAAATTCAGGAAGATTTAAGAGATTAGAATTTCTTTAAACTTGCAATTGTTCATGAAAATCTAATTTCATATTTTAAATGAAAAAATCCCTTAAAATTCAGTGAATACAAAAGAAACTCATGAACTTGGAGAACAGACCTGTGGTTGCCAAGGGTAGGGGGGGAGTGGGATGGACTGGTAGTCTGGGGTTTATAGATGCAAACTATTGCATTTGGAGTTGATAAGCAATGAGATCCTGCTGTATAGCATAGGGAACTATATCTAGTCACTTGTGGTGGAACATGATGTAGGATAATATGAGAAAAAGAAAATAGATGTGTGTGTGCGCGTGTGTGAGACCGAGAGAGACTGGGTCACTTTACCGTACAGTAGATATTGACAGAACACTGTAAACAAACAAAAAATCAGGTGGAATAAATAGTTCTGAATGTATAACATTGTTATTTTTATAACATATTCATAATCAAACTTTTCTTTTGTCTTTTTAGGGCCATACCTGCAGCATACAGAAGTTCCCAGGCTAGGGGTCCAATTGGAGTTGTAGCCACAGGCCTACACTACATTCACAGCAATGCGGGATCTGAACTGCGTCTGTGACCTACACTGCAGCTCATGGCAATACCGGATCCTTAACCCACTGAGAGAGGCTAGGGATCAAATCTGTGTCCTCATGGATGCTAGTCAGATTCATTTCCGCTGAGCCACGATGGGAACTCCCATAATCAATTTTTATATTTAAAATTCAGGAGTTCCCACTGTGGTGCAACAGGATCAGTGGCGTCTCCAGAGCCTGGGACACAGGTTCAATCCTCTGCCCAGCACAGGGGGTTAAGGATCCGGCGTTGCTATAGCTGTGGCACAGGTAGTAAGTAAGTGGGCTCAGATCTGATCCCTGGCCTGGGAACTCCACATGCCGCAGGGTGGCCAAAAAAGAAGAAAAAAAAAATTCAGACAAAAGTTTTAGAAAAGAGCTCAGAATGGGAGTATAGGAGATATTTTATAATTTCTCATGGTGTACATCAAACACATGTACATTCATGTTCACAACAGCCAAATGGCAGAAACCCAAACGGCCACCAGTAGGTGAATGGATAAACATAACATGGTCTCTCCACACAACGGCATATTTTTCAGTCAGAAGAAGGAAGGAAGTACGGATGCTACAGCATGGAGGAGCCCTGGAAACATTGAGCCAAGTGAAAGCAGCAAGTCACAAAGATTCCTTTTTTTTTTTTTTTGGTCTTTTTGTCTCTTTAGGGCCGTACCTGTGGCATATGGAGGTTCCCAGGCTAGGGGTCCAATTGGAGCTGTAGCCGCCGGCCTATACCACAGCCACAGCAATGCAGGATCTGAGGCATGTCCACGACCTACACCACAGCTCACAGCAACGCCCGATCCATAGCCCACTGAGCGAGGCCAGGGATCGAACCTGCATCCTCATGGATGCTAGTTGGGTTCGTTAACTGCTGAGCCACAACGGGAACTCCATGATTCTATTTTTATGAATGGTCAGAATAAGCAAATCAACAGACACAGAAAGTAGGTAAGTGGCTGCCGGCAGCTGGAGGAGGCAGGAATCAGAAGCGACTGCTTAATAGGTACGGGATTTCTTTTTAGGGTGATGAAAAAAAAAATGTCCAGGAATTAGAAAGTGCTGAGGGTCACACACCACTGTGAATATACTACGTCAATGGACTGCACACTTTAAATGGCTAAAATGGTGAATGTTATGTGAACATTACCTCGGCTTTTTTAAAAAAGCACCATCTGGCCTTATCTTCCTCCATGTCACCTCTGTCTGGGTAAAAACATGCTCTCAAATCTTGGTCGTCCCCCAGAATCTAGCCTACATCCTTGATTCTTCCATTTCTTAGGAGTCTTGCAGCCACAATCTCATCTCTTTCCATCACTGTTTAGTATTCTTTTTCTATTAACTCCTCCTTGTGTAAGTTCACATCACACTCAGATGTAATCTAATGCTTTTATGGTTAAAATGTCCAATTTCTCTCCTCTTCGTGGCTTATTTCATTATCATGCATTCCTTGCTTTCATCCCTAACATCTGGCTGGTCATCAACAGCCATCTTCGCTTTCCCTTGCCAAACAAATTTTTACATAGTAAGTGGCAAGGTAGGTACCGCTAGAAACTCAAAGGTATCTCTAGTTTTTTACAATCAAGACAATTCTGGAAGTTCCTGTTGTGGCTTAGCGGTAACAAACCCGACTAGTAGGTTCGATCCATGGCCTTGCTCAGTGGGTTAAGGATCCGTCGTTGCCATGAGCTGTGGGGTAGGTCACAGATGCGACTTGGATCTCACGTTGCTGTGGCAGCTGCAGCTCTGATTTGACCCCTAGCCTGGGAACTCACATCTGTCACAGGTGCGGCCCTTAAAAGACAAAATAAATAAATAAATAAATAAATAAATAAAAATAAAGACAATTCCCCTGAAACTTATACGTGTCTTTTGACATGATCTACAGACTTTTGCAGCTTTCATACTTCTTACTACAAAGAGAAGTTTATATAAAACATACAAAGTATTAAATTACACATTTTAACAAATTACTTTGGAATCAAAATACAAACTACTTTTAGCACGTAAAATACAGGAAAACCTGTTTGTGGAAGCTTGGTGGGATTTAATCAATCTATAAATTCACTGAAATAAATAAACTAATGTACAGCTAAAATGGGTAAAAATGAAAAAGCATGTCACAAGATTTTCCTTCTCTTTCATTCACTACAAAGACATTTACTGAGTGTCAGACACTGTTCCAGGGATGACAAATACAGAGGAAGACCAATAATATCACTCTAGAAAGAACAGAGAGAAAATACACTAGCTTGGTGGTATGTTCTGTAAAGAAAATCACACATGGTAAAGGGAGGGGAATGCTGGGGCTATAGCAGATGGGGTGGTTAGAGAAAGCCTCTGAAAGTGAATTATGAGAAGGAGGTAGGCAGGCAAAAACCAAACCAAAACAACATGGAAAAACACACAAGGCATACAGCTCATTAGAGCAGGCACAACAAGTGGAGAGCCTCTTAAATGCAGGAAAAAAATGAGATTTCAGACCATAACAGAGAAAGGAATACGGGGGGCAAACCTATTAACTGTTAAGCTTTTGACTGAAAAAAAAAAAAAAAAAGCCCAGGACCCCTCATAAAGCTCTGGGAATTAGCGCAGCAGGATGGGGTCTCCTATGCCTAAGAGGCCGTGGGCTAGGACAGGGAGAGGAGTGTCAATCCGGGTAACCAAAAGGAAGTTCTCCTGATAGAAAAATTGAAAAAAAATTTTTTTTCAGTGAAAAGACAGCAAGAAAGAAGATTAGCATAAGAGGAAGAAAAAAAAATCAAGCCGTCAGAATTGACCTGTTAAGAACCATTATTTGCTTTGGCCCATCAACTCAGATTTTTCTGGATTAGTAGGAAGTAGGAAAAAAGTGTAACGTCAAAATCTGAACGTGTAGGTCCCCTCCTACCACACCAGGCTCTTATCTGACCTCTTATCCTTTAGTTCCCACCCATCTGATCTGGTGTTTGAGTGGACTGTGGACACACTGCCTTCTTCTGTGCCCGACCTGGCGTTCTCCACCTAAATAAACTCTGACTCAGCTTTCTCACAGCTCCCTGGTTCTGACCTGGACCCAGTCTAAAATCCTGCTGTGAACTTCAGCGTTTGGAGCAGTTCTAAACCGCTTACACCTGGACCCAGGTTCGCGGTCCTCACTTCCCCTGGGCTGACTCACCGCTACAGACCGTCTTCCTTCCGTGTTTCCAGTCTTGTTACATGTCTCCTGGTTCTGGATTCTTCCCTACGCCCGGTTGCCTACAGAATGGCCACTGACAGGTACAAAGCCCTGTACCTGTCAGTACAGGTACAGGGAGAGATTACGCTAGTAAGAGGTATCTGGAGACTTGAAGCTCAGGATAGGAGAAGTACCTGGAAGAAATGTTCTGCGAGACGTAATTTCTGGAGAGGAGGGATACTTTTTTCAAATGACAGAACCTCGAGCCCTCTGAAATGACCACTTTTTCTCTTTCATTTAATATTTAGCCTTCAGTTCTCACCACGAGTCTTTCTCACTGAGCTTGAAAGCCTAGAGCCAGGAGTTTCCCTCGTGGCTTAGTGGTAACGAACCCAACTAGGATCCATGAGGACACGGGTTCGATTCCTGGCCTCGCTCAGTGTGTTAAGGATCCGGCGTTGCTGTGAGCTGTGGAGTGTGTGGGTCGCAGACACGGCTTGGATCCCGTGCTGCTGTCACTGCGGCGTAGGCTGACATTCGATCCCTAGCCTGGAACCTCCATATGCCTTAGGTGCACACCTAAAGAGCAACAACGACAAAAAAGAAAGGCTGGAGCCGCCCTGACAACATCCTCCTCTTCCCTGGGCAGTGCTTTGGATGAAGGAGTGGGGAAAAGAAACTGGCTCTACAATGGATTTTCTAGGCGTCTAGGGAAGTCAGAGGACGGGGGTCTAGGGGAGATCAGCGTTGCTATGGGAGATAATTACCTTCAGTCCAGGCAGTGAACAGCACCTTTCTTATTCTAGTGCATCTCCATGTAAGCTTAGGCGTAAAACTTAAGAGGTCTTCATAAATAATAGACATTTGTGTTAATAGCATAAAAAGTAAATTTGGGGACAAAGCATAAAATAAGTTTATCTACTGACAAACACACAGCACAAACATACAAACCAAAATGCTGTAAACCCATAACCTGGGGGTGGGCCAGGGGATATCTCAGTACCTTTCAACTGCGACCGGCACAGAAGATCATGGCATCTCACTTGATCATCTCTTTAAAGCAAGCCCTTCTTAACGGAGTGCAACTTCTCCGAGCTAAGATGCAAATATACGTTCTACCTGTCTTCTCCACACCCAGGAATACAAGGTGTTTGGGGGGAAAATTAACAAGGCATTCTAGGGCTTATCATCCCTAACGTCGCTGTATCATGGGACACTGCTGCTCCATCACTCCTTTTTTAGTTTCTTTTTGATTCCAAGATACTCTTTTTTTTGGTTTGCTCTTATTCCTGTTTGATCCTCCTTTATTCACTCTTACTCCTTTATCCACCCATGTTAGTGTGCTAAGAATCTCATACTTTGCCTCTTCTAACTCTATGCATTCTTTCCAAGTGATCTCAGACATTATTCCATATTCAGCTACTCTAACTCCAAAACCGGTATCTTAGCCCAGACCGCTTACCTAAGATGCAGACAATTACATTCAACTGCCTACTGTACATGTCAGCAGCCCTTTAATTGCCTTCTCTGCTTCCAGCATTTCCAGTTTTCAATCCCTTCTTCACACTTACGACAGTGATGTGATCATAACTGCCGCACTTAGAAGTTTTCAATGATTCACCACAGCCTTTTCAGTATTAAAAAACCTGAGGTTTTTAGTTTTTAGTACGATACACAGCGGCCTGCAATATCTACTTGACCCTCAGTTCTCTAAAAGTAACTGTGATCCTCTGAACAAGTCCTCCACTTTCCCGTGCTTTTGAACATGCTGCTCCATATTTCTGAAAAACCCTCAGCCGTGCCTGTTACGGGATTAATTCCACATATTTCAACATAAGCTTAGTAGGCAACTAAATTCAATATTTGTTGAGTACATTTTCTCCACCAGGCACTAGGTTCCCGCAGTCACGGAGTTTACAGTCTTGCACGTGCCTGAGCATGTGTTTGTTGAAGGGGAGTGGGAGGCAAATAAATAAATAAGAAACTATCAAATGGTGATAAAGCTTCTGAATAACAGGAAATAAGCTGCTCTGATAGTGACTAGGGAGGTTTCCTTAGATTGGATGGTTAAACACTTTCTGAGGAAAAGATAACCTTTTGGAAGCTATTAGCATCCTTACTTGAAAAGTCTGTATATCAAAGCATTCATCGTACTTTTTTTTTTTTTTCCTCTCTTCTTTTTAGGACTGAATCTGCAGTATATGGAAGTTCCCATGTTTGGGGTCAAATTGGAGCTGCAGCTGCTGGTCTACATCACAGCCACAGCAATGCAGGATTCCAGCATCTGTGACCTATACACTGCAGCTTGTAGCAATGCCAGATCCTTAACCCAATGGGCAAGGCCAGGGATCAAACCCACATCCTCATGGATACTAGTCAGGTTCTTAACCTGCTGAGCCACAATGGGAACTCCTCATCATACTATCTTTAATTCATGTTTTACTGTTTATTTCCATCCCTCTTCATATTCAGTTCTTAAGGAGAAGTCTTGTCTTTTCAATCTTTCTCTCTGAAGACAAAGCCTGGTACACAGTTGATGTTGAATAAAGGTTGCTAAAAGAATAAATCAATGAAATGAGGGAGTCAAAAAGGAAAGAGATCACATTTACATTTTCAGGACCAAACAACAATTAAATTCAGATGGACGACAGCTGATGGTCCCAACTTCCATCCCACACACCCTAACTTCAAAAGGGAGAAAACGGATGACAGAGCTTATCCAAGCAATTTGATACAATGCCTGAATCTACTCCTCTCCTCTCAAGCCCTTCTTATGCCTTGATTCTGACTATTCTTGGTCTTGGTTTTCTTCATGCCCACAGGTTACTTCCTTTTCTTTAGGCATTTGTCTCCCCAGGGCCTGGCTTCTAGCTTTAACCATAGTTCATAGATTCTCAGCTGTTTTTCTTTCGTATGACTGTTGTTTTTTCCCTGGAGTTATGGTCTTAGCTTTGTTTTCTGGTTTATACAAACTAAGCATGACTCTGAATTATTTACTCAGTCACATTCTGACATTACTCCCTTAAATGAATCCTGCTCTAAAAACGTGCTTTTTCCCTATCCATAGTGTGACCATACAATTTATCATGGAAACAGAGATTCCTTTTGAAAATGAAAAAAAGATGCTTATGATAATTACAGACAGAAAGTGTACAGGTTTTATGGTCCCTCTCCCATCTGGCAGTTTACTAAGGAGTCTCATCCATGACTTCTTTCCTGGCTTTCTGGCTGTTCTGGCCAGGCTATTCCCCTGCACTGTAATTTCCACTTGAGCTTGAGATTTGACCCTTTCAATGCTGAGAACTTTTCAGGATTTATTAATACCTAGGGTAGAGATTCATTATGTAGAAACTCTTATTAAGGGTAATAATATAGCTAATATTTATAGACCTCTTATTATAAGAAAGGCATTGTAATAAGCCTATTATATGTTTTATTAAAGCCTGTTTGAACCTAGTGAGATTTCCTCCATTTCACTGAAAAAATAAACACAAGCTTAAAGAGGTTAGTTTACTCAGTAAAAAATTTTGAGCATGTGTTCCTCAATAAATGAATGTTTAGAAATTATATATATATACCAATGTAATAGATTGCACATACTGTAGAACACACTCCTAAATAGAAATTAAAAGTAAACCTAAGTATTAATAATTGCTCTACATCCCAAAGGGTTCTCTTGTCTAGTCTCTAAAAGACTGCTCTGTATACTCACCATCTAAGCCAGCTGCAGCTCAAGTGTTAATGTGCATATGAACCTTGTTTTTAAAGCAGATTCTGATTCAGTACGTTTAAGCAGGGCCTGAGATTCTGTAAACTCTGTATTTCTAACAAGTTCGCTAGTGATGCTAAGGCTACTCACATGCTGAGTAACAGAAACTTTAACGAGAGATTCACGTTTAGCCAAATTTATGTTTCTGTTTCCAGGGGATAAAACATACAGCTGATTCTAAAGTCAGCCTTCCATTATGGGGAGAAAAACTGAGAAGAAAAACTACTTTTTAAGCCATCCAACAATCATTACACACATTAACTAATAATGTAAAAAAAAAAAAAAATCTGAAATGTAAATAGTCATCATGACCAGGTATACGCTTGGCTAAACTCAGAGTATCATAAACACACTGATTTTGTTTTCATATACTTCTTTTCCATCACCACAGAGAGGAGCGCAACTAAGGACAAAGAACAAAACATTCATATTTTCATTTGCTTCCAAAATGAAATCAGCAGGCAGAAAATCTTTAAGTCTTATCAGCTAATGTTTATGTTTATATTAATAGAGTCATTAAGTGAGAATGGCCAGAATATAGCATTTTAAAAGTCTATCTTAAATTCATACAAATTTAAAAGATCCAGTTTATAGGTATAGGATTTATATATGAAACTTGGGCAAATTCAGAATATAAGCAGAATAAAATCAAAAAGCATTTCGGTCTTACTGTTAGTCTTTCAGTTCCCTTAATAAACTGCTAAAGTTTCAATAGTACTGACTACATGAGAACGTTTTATTCCATCTCTCCAATAATTCCCAAGAGTCAAATATACCATGAGAAAACTAACATCATACTCAAATTTCAATTCTTTACCTTGTCAATCATTTTCCTTGCTTCCACTTCCTCACTGTTGGGATTCTCTAACTCAATGGTGTAAGTGCCCTTGTCACTTTGGTCATCATCATTATCCTTTTCAGAAGCGGCAGAAGTAGCTTGATTTTTTAACATTTTATCCATCTCCTGGCTTGGTCTGTGCCCAAGACTCCCTGAACTTCTTAATAATGCAGTTGGTAGGAAGGGAATGGACACCGAAGGCTCCTCTGATTTCTGTTTAAACAATTTCCCGTGTGGAACACCATGCCCCCCTCTGTGGTGCGCAGAGCTAGTCTGTAAAGACAAAGAAACCACTTTGGCATCTGCTGTTGGAGATTTCGTTTTCTCAAGTTTTGTATGTGGTGCTGAATAAGTAGTTTCCTGACACAAGATTCCTGTACTCTGAGTAAAAGAATACGACCTTCTTTTTCTGGGATTGTCTTCATCAAGGAATGCAATCATAAAAGCAGTTTGACTTACAACAGCTTGGTCTTGATGCTTTTCAGGAGCCTGAGCCTTCTGTAGCTTTTTCTGGTCTGAATGATGGCGCCTCAAGTGCTCCTCCAGAGGTGCACGTTTGCCGCAGCGCCTGTGAGCGCCGGCATTTTCTGAGTCGCTCTGTGTGCCATCATCATGCTTATTTCCTGGACACAAAAAAGAAACCGCATAATAGAGAAGGAAAAAAAAAAATCCCATGGTGAAAATTAGAAGCATATACAAAAGTGCGTTTGTTCTGGCCCCTCCCCCTTTTCAATCCAAAGTCATATGTTCTTTTCAGTAACAGGCTCTGCAAACTTCTCTCAATTGCAATGCTTATATTCAAATTTTGTCAACAACAATGAGTTCTTTATAAGCAACTGAAAAGGATTACTTTTCTTTTCTCCAAATTTTAACTTTACAATGGTTCGGCAATACCTTTAACAGATAAGCAACGAACGCTACATTGTCTGTGATAGTCTGTATTTATAACTTTAAACATTAATCCTGCCTTCAAACCTTTTACCTTATTTAAGCAACCAAAAATTTACCCGCAACATTCGAGAGGAAAAGACAGAAAAGAGTGAGCCCACTGAAATGCTTATCATTATACAGGAAAAAAGAATACAAATGACATAAAAATGTGATGAATCTTAGCTTGCAGTGCTGTTCAATACTTTCAAAAGTATAGTATACTTTTCCTTTTTAATAAAAGGATGCAAATTTTTGGTTTCCACCAATTCTTGTACAATTCTTTTACAAATGTCTTTATAGCTATGAGAATTTTTGAAACTTTGCCCTGTGTGTTCATTTAAACTCCGGTGGCTTCAAGAAGTTAAATAAAGCATGCTAAAAGGCTTAGCATGGAAGTGTAGTCTACGAAATCCTACATAAATCTACCAGACAAATGGCATGGTGCTAAATATGATCACATAAAAATATGTCTTCTCCATTAAGCATGCAGAATCAAGTTAGAATACTGTATTTGAATTTTGAGAGCATCAGCTTCCTAACACAGGTTTTTTTGTTGTTGTTGTTATCCTTCACAGTTTATATTAGAGATTAAATGTGAAACTTCATGAAAATTATTTTTCATTGATTTAGGATTCTCATTACCTAAATAAGTACATTAGAAGAAATAATCAAATGACAGTTATATTATTACAGAATGAATTTAATGGAAAGTCACAAGTTATTCTACGCATGTTTTAGACTGAATCACAAAAGAGGACTTAAATGATAGTAGCTCTTTAGAAGAAAGCTATACATGAATCTAGTCAACCATGTATTCCAACACTTCGGGGACTAAATCTGAGTTTTAAACTTTCCTGGGTTACATTTTTTTTGTTGTTGTTCTTTCTATGGCCACTCCTGCAGCATACGGAAGTTCCCAGGCTAGGGGTCAAATCAAAGCTGTGGCTGTAGGCCTACACCACAGCCACAGTAACAGCGGATCCTAGCTGCATCTGAAACCCATGCCACACCTTGCGGCCACATCAGATCTGGACTACAAATTTTAATCTGAACACCCGCTGAATAACATGGTATCAAACAAAATGATGATCAGAACTTTAAGACATGGGGCCTGGGGAAGGCAAGGGACATATGTCCAAGGAAAAGTTTAGTTTTAATACTCATGGGGGCTTGTTTCTATTGAATGTACAGGTTACCTATCGGTGCTAATGACAACGCAAGAGGACTGGCTACAAAAAGATAGCCATCTATTAACCCAAACTCACAGGTATCAACCATAATGGGAAAAATAAAAATCATAAAATAAATAAAAACAAAACAAAAAAAGTGGTACATAAAAGAAGTGAGAAGACTCAGAAGGGAGTGGGGCACATAGAAAAGTGTTTTGGGAAACTAACAAGCGTGGGAAGCAAAGGGAGTGAGTAAGACCGAAATGAAGAGGTTTCAAGAGCACTTCCCGCAGGGTGATGGCTATTAATATTATAAACACAGATTTGACAACAAATCTGAAAAATCTTTCTTCAAATTAGCAACTATTGGAGTTCCTGTTGTGGCGCAGTGGAAATGAATCCGACTAGGAACCATGATGTTTTGGGTTCAATTCCTGGCCTCGCTCAATGGGTTAAGGATCCGGTGTTGCCGTGAGCTATGGTGGTAGGTCGCAGACAGGGGTTGGATCCTGCAATGCTGTGGCTGTGGCACAGGCTGGCAGCCATAGCTCCGGCAGACCCTTAGCCTGGGAACCTCCATATGCTGTGGGTGTGGCCCTAAAAAGCAAAACAAACAAATAAATAAATAAATCCTAAAAAACAACAAAAAAATTTAGCAACTATTGAAAAGCATCTGAAAAGGAAAAAGCTGCATTTAATTAATGGAGTTTGCCTTGGTAATTAAGCTAGCAATGAGGAATAGCAAATGGGACACAGAACCAAATAAAACCAGTAGTTCAAATACAGAAGTCATTAAAAACATGACATTGTACAACCTATTTTATGTTGTACTGGATATACTGAAAAGCAATCCAGTTTGTAAGAGTTATAACTAACTGCCATACATCCTACATAATAAGAACAAATAACCTATATCACAAAACATACACATACACAGTATGAAAACACCAGCTTTATAGAATTTCGTTCTTGTACCAACTAAATTATAGAATTTCGTTCTTGTACCAGAAAGCTATAAATGAATCTAAAAATAAATATAAAGCTATAAATGAATACAATTTACATATTCATTTTTAATGAATATAATTTATAAGTTATAAATGCACATAAAATTTGGCACTTGTCTGGGGTCAAGTCCTTTTAGCTTCATTTCTTCAAGTTACAGGTTAAAAATTCTTCTTAGAAATTAGCCATTTTCGGGAATTCCCGTCGTGGCTCAGTGGTTAACAAACCCGACCAGTAACCACGAGGACCCGGGTTCAAACCCTGGCCTCGCTCAGTGAGTAAAGGATCCCGTGCTGCTGCGAGGTGTGGTGTAGGTCACAGATGCGGCTCAGATCCCATGTAGCTGTGGCTGTGATTGGCAGCTACGGCTCTGATTCAACCCCTAGCCTGGGAACCTCCAAATGCCATGGGTGTGGCCCTAAAAAGATGAAAGAAAAAAAACAGGAAAAAAGAAATTAGCCATTTTCTGTCTTCAAAAATACTTTTTTTGCATTTTTGTGTTAGACAAGATAAGACATCTGAGCTAAACTGCGAGTTCTGTTCTTACTCAAAAACAAAAAATCACTAGGAACTGTTCTCACCCAGCTTCTTTCGGTTTTGTCTATCATTAATGATACATAAAAATGCTGAAGTTCTTTTAGTATTTTTTAGGGTAGGTTAGCTATACCCAGTCAGAAGCTATATACGGTCAAACGAAGCTGCAACTCTCCTAAACATCAGAGTGTTTGGGCTTATGAACAGTATCTCCTGTTCCCAAAGTGTGTGCATTTCACTCCTGCAGGAGCAAAGCTGTTTTGTTTTGCTTTTCCTACTTACAAGTTTTTGACAGATTTAATAAGCAGTTATTAAAAGTCTAATTATTGTAAAATTGTTACGATTTGCTATACTTACACTTATTTAGAGTCTAGGTATATATTTTTGATATCCCAACTTGTGTAAAATATTTAATGATGGTATCTCTGACTCTGGGGGAAAATCAAATGTCATTTATAAATATATCTGAAGAATTTATAAAGTGGCTCTATCTTGGATCAAAAATGAGTTATATTCACAAAGACATTTTCTTGGATGGTTTGTAAAATGGCCTGAAGGAAAATCCCAAAGGGTTCTAAGCAACAGCAACATACTAGAATGTACTGACACCTATAAATCAACTTTGAGGGATAATAGTAATTCATATACTTTCTGGTAAAGTTTTAAAATATCTAATCACTAAGGTAAGCTACAGTGTCTGCATTAACGCCTCTATTTGGAATCAAAATAACAGCTAAAGCAAAATAATTATTATGACTAAAAATACAGTGTTTAATAAAGGTGGTTTTCTTAAAAAAAGTTTTTTTGGCCTCACTTGCAGCACACGGAAGGTCTTGGGCCAGGGATTGAAGCCATGCCATAGCAGTGACAATGCCAGATTCTTAACCCACTAGGCCACCACGGAACTCCCTAATAAGGGCATTTTTAATGGTTATTTTTAAAAGGATATTTTAGGTTCATTTCTCCACATTTATTAAGAGTGGTTTCAAAAGGATGACGTTATTTCTAAATTTTCAAAGTTCATGCTACATTTTATATTACACTAGGATATCAGTATTACTTATCCAATTCATAAAAATGGTCAGTTTACAAATGCGTAGCCTTTATTTGTGAGCTTTAACCTATATATACACACACAGGTCTCAATTATAATTTACCATTTATCAAGTAGGAAAAAATGACGATCATATGTCAAAAGTTCATATGCCAGGTAGTTAACTGCTTATGATTATAATTAAATATAGAAATAGGCCCTGAGAAAGAATTATGTGACCATACCATCCCACTCACTGCTTATTTCTGTCAAATCAAAAATAGGTATTTCTTCATCAGAATCCCAGGGCATAAAGTTCAGGTTAAACCGGGGTCAGTCTTGTCAACGATAGCGAAGTCACTCATTGGGTTTACTCCAATTACTGAGTACCTATCACATTCTCAACTCCCAGGTAAAGCTTTAAAGATATAAGATAAGTAATATATAATCTCTGACCTCAAAGAGAATTTGTTTAAAGCTCTTCAACTTTTTATATAGTAACACAATAGATTAACATGGAATCATTTCCCTTATAGACAACTTGTTGAATAAAATTAAGATAGCAAGATATATGTCTGTATTCTATAAATTCTAAAGTAATTAGCAAAACGAACGGAAAAAAATGATCAATTCATACTTCGATGTACAGGTATAAAGATGTTACTAACTCTGGCCAAGTGTTATATTGATACAACATATCTAATAACTATTTCACCAATAAACACTCAACTGCAATTTTCATAAAAGTCTTAATAGTGAAAAAAATTTTAATTCGATTAATTCCCAGTATCTGTAAGCAAAAAAATTTTGTTTTAAGAGTAACCTGAGAATAGTCTGCAACACTCTACTAACAGTGTGACTGTATCACCAAAGTAGAACTGTTAGCCCGTTATCCAATGGCTTCAAACTTTCAAAATTTATATACTGCCATCTTATGAGAAGCAAATAGTGGAGAACAGAATTGAACATATCTTTTCCTTAAATCAAAAAAATGATGAGAACTGTCTTCTAGGGAGAATTCTACTGGTGAATCGAATAGCTCTTTTATTTCCACAGAAAAAAATAAACATATTTGACGACATAAATATAAATTTATAAAACCAATCTGGTTTTGGCAAGGAAATGAAGGCAGCAGACTGTTCTGATTGAGTAAGCTGGATGTGGGCAGTATAGCTTTGCTTGAAAATCAAATATAAACTTTTGAAAAAGAAGAAGTTTTCTACTATATAATTATTTACCTAATCGTAGTTTGTGAAGAATGAACTTTTTCATAAAATAGGAAGTTTTGAAATGATCGTTTCACTTTACCTTTCAACCTTTTCAAGTAAACTGGAACGTCACTTTTAATGCTTTTGGAATCCTCTTCTGTCCTTTCCCACACCATCTGAGGAGGGTTGTTCTGGGCTAGCCAGTCAGCTACTTTGTTTTCCGGTGCCATCATTCCAGTCTGAATCCCCGGCAGGTCTTGAGTTCCAGGAGAAGACTTCTTTGACTTGTGGCGCTGATCAGAAGTAAATTTTGTCACATGGTCTCTAATAGTTACTTTCCCTGGGGTACTGTCATCAAACTCAATGGTAAATGAAGCATGCCCTGCACCTGCTGTATGGGAGCTTGGTGTGTCTTTTGTTGGGATTTCATGAATAGTGCTTTCTGTTATTTGTGATGGTTGCTGAAATTCTTTTGTAGGGATTTCAAAATAACTTGGTTCCCTACAGAAAGGAAAAAGTACTTCTTCACTTGCAGCTGCAGCTTGTTCCTCAACTTGCTTGGCATCTATGCTGCACCCTAATAAGAAAAATAAGAAAAAATTCAAAATATTTGGGAGCTTCCAGCACTTGAGGAAGTACAGCAATGGCCACTTGTGTTATTCCATGAGAATCAGGAGGAAGATCACAGTCTGGATGAAAAAGAATGGCTAATGTCACAGAGGAGAAATAATTTTGATTATAAACATGGCATTCAGTTACCAATAGGAGATGCAAGATAAGCAGCAGCAATGTCAAAAGATGGCAAAGCATTTAATAGATGGACTGTGCATGGGTAGGTACACGTTTTCCAACTTGGATCCAGAAATTACCAAAGTAAAAAGAACTGAAATCAAATGGAGATGGAGATGCATGCTCAAAGTACATCTCTAGAGAGATAGAAAAATAGAATTTCCTTATCAGGTAAGGACGATGAACCTTACAAGCACAAGTAAGGTTCCAAAGGAGAGAACAAGTCCTCAAATGAGAAAATAAACATCATGTCAATATATAAGCAATGTTCTGGACATAATGATTCCACTTACCATCTGTCACCTTCACATTCAGAGACAGGACTTTTAAGAGTGACAAAAATATTATGACTACTGTATTACTAATTGTAATCCAAGAAGATAGATACATTTTATATAGAATAATAAGTAAAGCTAAAACATGTGGTTTGCTGGCAGCACTGCAATCCAAGCAGCCATGAGAACCCAATAAAGTAAAAAGAAAACTCAGTTGCTAGCCAGTTAATTCCAAAAGGAAATCAAGTACGTCTCCATACAGTAGAATATGTCCAAGTGTCTGAAACCCTGGATGAATGCTGTATTATAAACATAAATCTCAGATCAAAAAGAAGAGTTGGCAGAGGCAAGCAACTCTTGAACACCGTCACTATTCCTCTGTTGCCTCTCAGACAAATATAAAGGCATAAAAATAAATGCCTTTATACATAAAATATGTAAAGGCAGAGAAATGAAAACGCTAACTGAAATGGGTTTTTTTAGTCTGTTATCAGTGCAAATGCAGCAAATGCAAAAAAACATTTTTTTGAAGATTAAACTGCCCTGTTTTTCAGGAAGCAAAAGAACCATGCTTCTTATCAAGATGGTAGGGAGTAAATTCAAATAAAAAGTACTTCTCTAAGATTTCTCTAAAGTTCAATAAAGCATTCTTTTAAAAACAGACTGATAGAAAAATCACTTGCAGATAATTTACTAGGAAGGAAAGGCAACACAGGGAGATGAGGTTGTTTCCAATCATTTTCTAATTAACTGAAGTATTTGGTTTTCTGAAACATCTTTTCAAATATTAAATATTGATGGGATTCTTCAGTCCCTCATTGAGAACCTTTTATTGACTACGCAGATGACAGCAGACAAATCTGGAGGGTGTAAAAAACAATCAAGCACAGATGCATGGCTCAAAAAGCCAGGAGTTCAGAACCAGTCAGTAAATGGGGCAAACAGCCTTCCAGATGTCAAGTCTCCCAAGGACATCCCTGCCCTGTACCATAGTTTGATCACTGACATTCCTAACGACGCTTCTGAGTCATCAAACACAATGTTTCATTATATCGTCTTCTCTGCTTAAGAAGGCACTGATATGGGTAATTCCTTTAAAAGAAATTCAGGAAATGGCTAAACTTTAAAAAAAAATTTCTTTGTCAAAGTCAAGTTCGGTCATCTGGAAAATTGATTACGTAGAGGAATTCATTTCTCTGAAGATGATAAAACCAGATCAAATGTGGGCCCATTGTACTTGGGAAATATAGGCCAAATAGAAAAATTATTAGGGGTCTTCTGAATTAATAAAGAAAAATAAAACAGCTTTCCTCTCTCAGAACATTGACAAAATATATTCTGAAATTCATTAACATTCACTTCTCAAAGCTTGTCTTGTTTACAGTACAGTAAACTATATACTAAAATAAATTGTATACTAAAATGTTTTATTTACACTAATATTTTATTATTATCTCAACTGCTAGATATTTAAAAGTACCTAATGACTGATTATGCTAGATTATTTATGTGTAAATCAGAAGTGCGATATCCTTAAGTTCTTAAGGTATTTCATGATTGTGGGACCTTCTGGGGAAACTTATAATACACATAATCCAGAAAAAAATGTTCCCTCCACCTTCCGTATTAAAATAAATTAAGCTATTTCGAGATGACAGAGACTACAATTATGAAGGCACGTTCTGCTTCAGACTCCCACCCAATCTATTACATTCAAGTACTTCGAATTACAAAGACTGGGAAACTCCTTTCACCAAAAAGGAATCATAACTCAAAAGTTTCCAAATTTAGCTTAATTAGATTAAAAATCAATGTAAGAGTCAAAAATCTACTCTTTACAGTTGTACACACCTTTTCAAAATGTACGCAACACTTAAAGGCCTTTAGAACCTAAAAAAAATGTTTAAACCAAGTTAGCAGGTAGAAGAACAAACTGGAACTAAAATGAGCACAAATTCTCCTTTCTAGGACTCAAAATATTCATACAATGTCAGAAGAAACTGATTGCTTCAGTTATTTGCTTCCAGGGTTTTGGCGGCCTTAAGGCAAATCGGTAGCAGACTCTAGATATGCATGAACCCACAGAAAGGAACACAAAAAGTTACTAGATGGCGGATACTCTATTACCCTTCCTGGAATATTCACCTTTCAAAATAAGCACTAAGATTTTACATTTTAAGAAACAAATCACTTTTTGCTTTTACCAAAAAAGCATGTTAGAGCATAAATAAACTAAACATAAAAACCCTTAATTTCAAAATGATCAGATGAAACAATATTTAGTATACATTTTCAAATTTGATTCTTCAGTATCTGCTGGCATCATAAATTATTTCAGATCAGTAAACTGTTTCTCTCACTCTGTATTTCAGAAAAATACAAATGATAAATCTGAAACAATAACACCCTCATGCTAATATAAGAAAGCAGGTTGCGGTTCTTGTTGTAGTGCAGAGGAAATGAATCCGACTAGGAACCATGAGGTTGTGGGTTCGATCACTGGCCTCACTCAGTGGGTTAAGGATCTGGCATTGCCATGAGCTTTGGCGTAGGCTGCAGATGCGGCTCAGATTCTGTGTTGCTGTGGCTGTGGTGTAGACTGGCAGCTGTAGCTCCAATTCGACCCCTAGCCTGGGAATTTCCATATGCCACAGGTGGGGCCTTAAAAAGCAAAAAAAAAGAAAGCAAGCAAAAAGAAATCTCATTAAGGATTTTAATCAACTGAATCTGATAGAGCACTTTAAGCCACTTAACAAAAGATATAAACCACTTAATTCCTTCTAACTCAAAAATAATCCCAAGATTATCAGAAAGCTTTTGTCATCTGGCAGAAAAGATGCTCAATGAGACTGGTCATACAAGCTGATAATCATTTAAGAATTGGAGTTCCCGTCGTGGCTCAGTGGTTAACGAATCCGACTAGGAACCATGAGGTTGCGGGTTCAATCCCTGGCCTTGCTCAGTGGGTTAAGGATCAGGCGTTGCCGTGAGCTGTGGTGAAGGTTGCAGACGTGGCTCGGATCCCGCGTTGCTGTGGCTGTGGCGAAGGCCAGCGGCTACAGCTCCTGGTAGACCCCTAGCCTGGGAACCTCCATATGCTGCGGGAGCAGCCCTAGAAAAGGCAAAAAGACAAAAAAAAAACAAAAACAAAATAGAATTTAGTTTCATGCCCACAGGTGAAATTACTACTGAATTCTTTAGTCTGAAATTCATTTTACTATGCAGAGGTATGAGTGATCAATTTTTCATGTCAATTTATTTTTGGAATGTTAATTTTTTTTTTTTGTCTTTTTAGGGCCACACCCACAGCATATGGAAGTTCCCAGGCTAGGTGTAGAATCAGAACTGTAGCTGTCAGTCTACGTCACAGCCATAGCAACGTGGGATCCGAGCAGCATCTGTGACCTACACCACAGCTCATGGCAATGCGGGATCATTAACAGACTGAGCAAGGCCAGGGACTGAACCTGCATCCTCATAGATGTGTGTGTGTGTGTGTGTGTGTGTGTGTGTGTGTGTGTGTGTGTGTGTAATGATGGCTGAAATATTTACTGGCTGAAATATTTACTGTGATTAGGAGCATAGACTGTGGTTGTGGTTGAGTCAGGCTGCCTGGTTTTGAATCCCAGCTACACTATTTGCTAGCTGGATTACCTTGGTAAATAAACTTATATCACTGTGGCTCTGTTTCCTTATTCATAAAATGGATAACGGCAGGTACTGCTATGAGGATTAGATGATTAAACATATGCAGGGCACTAAGAAGAGTGTCTGGATAAAGTAAGCACCACTGAAGTGTTAGCTACTGTTAGTAAATCATGGTTCTGTCTCCAGTACAAAAATTATACTTACACTCCACTGTGTTCCAGAAGGCGTGTATTTCAGATTTCAAAAGTTGTTTTGTGTATGAATGTGGAAGGATAACTAAGCCTTTAATGGCTAGAGCTATCACAATTAAGTTTTCAACTTGGTAACAGTTAAGTTCTGTATTTCAAGTTAACCAACAAATTAACACATTTCTCTTTCACTCTCTCCCTCTCTCTCTTTCTCCCCTTCTCTGCTCCCCACCAAGGTGGCTACAGTGCACAGCCGTAATATAATCCCTGAGCCTTGAAGTATCAAAGTTATAGTTGAAATGAAAAGGCATATACACAAAATACTGAAACAGTGTTACATGCTAGCAACACAAATACACCCACATATCTTTTAGAATTCTGTATCATCTTAGTATAAATACGTGTCTGGGGGAGAAGAGCAGGCAGGGATGAGTCTAATTTATGCGGGATGCACTTGGAGATAACAACTGGTAATAGGTCATAGGGCTAAGGAAAAAGTGGGACAAAATTAGAGACAAAATTAGAGAGAACTCTGACATAAAATCTATTTTGCAAGCAAAAGGAAGATCCTGTAGTTTCTTGAGGAAAGGAAATAAAGGATAGCTTAGATTTATTATACAAAATGAAATGTGGAAGAGTGGAAACTGGCAAGAGTTCCATTATGATTCAATGGGGGGAAAGGGCAACAGAATCAGGTGATAGGAAGGTGAAAGCAAGAGAAGACACATAAAGATTTCAAATAAAGCAGACATTCCGGACCGCCTTCCAAAATTCATATCCTGTCCCTCCCTCCTAAAAGAACTCCAACATTCCCACATTCTACTCTTCCCCTGATACAGCTCGTGGACCTTAGGGGAAAACTGACCCCACATTCAGCTTCAGAATGGGTAGGGCTGATTTAAGGATGATCTCACAACCCTTGCCAGCGATTGGTTCAGAAATAAGCAGGTGACCTACTCCTGACCTTATGAGAAGTCAACGAGATGACAGATGTGTTGAAAACTTTGGGGACAGCTTCCAGGGGGTCTTCTAAAAGCAATCTCTGTGATTTCCCTCTGCATGTGATCAAAGCAGCATGTATCCCAACTGCTACTGACCAGCAGCCTCTGAGTAGGAGGGAAAACTCCCTCTGTATGCAGCCACTGTGGACAGAAGGGCTTGGAGTTGGAGAGAAAAGAGCCAGCTGATGACATGGTTGAGATGCTGCATTAACCAACCCTGACAAGATTCAGTTATTTAAGCCAGTAGATTTCTTTCCTGTTTAGTCTCAGGTAGCATTTCTGTTACCTGCACGTAAAGGTATGCTAAGTAATACCCAGTTTCTGAGCTTGGACATAAAGAAAAAACCAAGCTGGTCACAGAAACAAGGAAACTGAGATGGGAATTTCTGTGCCAAGCTGACAACTTCAAGATCAGCTAAGGCCAGCTTTCTTAGACTTGTATCCTGGTAAAAATTAGAGCACATTTAAGAACAAGTGCTCTTACTCTCCAGCTAGGAAAACATATTTTATTTATCTTGTAGAACTATGGTCAAAGGTAGAAGCTGAAAAGAGCGCTGATGGAATCTATCCTTGACTCAGTGTCACAGCTGGCTTTGCATACTGCCTCCTGGTGCCTGTTCTGAAGTCCTCCAGTTACGGGTCCTTATCTGCCATTATCACAGAAAACGGACGCTCCATCCTTCAGTGCTGATGTCTTTGCCAAGTCGTTATTCGACAAACAACTGATACCTTCGTTTATTTCCTGGAAATCTTGACTTTCTGGATTTTCACTTAGTTTATTACTATACTCCTCTGGCAACAAAAGGGTATGTTCCTTGACTACTGATCTGAAAATATGACTCAGAACCAGTTCTTCACTGTGGCTGCTGAACAGCGAATCTCGTTGCTACCGTATTCCATCAAACTGAGCACACGGAGATTTTAAAGAAGTTTTGATTTCATACATTTTTGAACATTTGAGCCAAATAAAAATTACTCATTTAAAAATATAATTAGATGTTTGTGAATCTATGGAAAACACACAAAACTCATTTGTATTTACTCTTTTGGTCTAATTGAAACACCTTAATAATTATTTTAAAATATTTAAAATACTCAATTTTATTATTAAATACACATCAAGTTTTAATAGTTTTAACCAGAAGTGATTTATAGAGATATTAGAATTAACACTTTCTGTGATAATCATTCATAATAAAGTTAAAATGACAATGTCATTAAAACATTCACTGACTATTTTTTATCATGTTAAAGAATAGGAGGTAGACAGACTTTCGCTCTAATAAGTTCTTCCTAAAATACTCATTTAATGTCATACTCAAGAGATTTTTTTACCTGATGTTCCAGTTTCATGACTTTTTTCTTCAGGTTTGCCATTGGACTTGAAAGCTCTTTTTTCATCTACCTCATCATCTCCCCACCAGGATGGCTGCCCATATAATGGAGTACCACGGGGCATGGCAGAAGTATCTGGAAAGAGGTGGGAAAAATCTGTCTAAAGCATATGAAACAGAAGAAAAAATACACTTTTGCAGAATGCTAGAATCCCTGGTTGATTTATTAAATGAAAAACGTAGCACAGCTGGCCCCTGAACAACATGGGGGTTCAAGGCCTCAACCATTCCTGCAGTTAAAAATTTGAGTATAACTTATATGAGTATAACTTATAGTCAGCCTTCCAAATCCATAGCTCCTCCGTATCTGCAGTTCTGCACTCACAGATTCAACTAACCCTGGATCAGGTAGCACTGCAATATTTACTACTGAAAAAAAATCCACATCTAAGGGGATCTGCACAGTGTAAACCAGTGTTGTTCAAGGGTCAACTGTAGTCTAGATAGCTGAAAGTACTCTAAGATGAATAACTTGGTGTCTGTGTTAGGACCTCATTCAGTATTGAACATGATGAATAACTGAAATTCTGCATTGGCTAGTATTTAGGTAAAGTTAAACTGTTATGGCCCATTAGCTTTCTGTTAAAATATAATCAGCTTTATGGTATATAGAAATAGCTCATTAAGTCTAAATATAAAAGACAGAAAGTAATTTTGGTATAAGTGACTATTTTTAAGTTTTTTTTTTTTAACTCCTAAGGGCAATGCAGAGTAACTAAGTTTAAACTACTTGTTAACTGGACTGACAGATTTAAATGTGAACAATCTACTATGTCTATCAGTTTTAAAAACTTCTTCTGTATGAATGAGATTATTTATATAAGACATTTTTTACATTTCCTGGAACACAATAAATATGATAAAAATTATGATGATATAGCCACTATTGGACATTTCTTTTTCATTCATTTCAGTTATAATCCAAAAGAATAGCATACAAACATGAAATAAAAAAAATACAAGGCAAATTATATCTACTTTTCTCGCATATTTAAACATATTAAATACACCTACAAACAACTGCATATGCTTTACAATGCTTTCTCTTTTTCTTTTTTACAGCCACATTTGTGGCATATGGAAGTTCCCAGGTCTAATTGGAGCTGCAGCAGCAGGCTTACATCAGAGCCATGGCCACATTGAATCCGAGCCACATCTGTAACCTATGCCCACACCTTGCAGCAATGCTGGATCCTTAACCCACTGAGCAAGGCCAGGGATTGAACCTGCATCCTTGGACACTATGTTGGGTTCGTAATCTGCTAAGCCACAAAGGGAACTCTTTATAATGTTTTCTAACAAAGCACTGGCTGCATTAAAACCCACTCTGAAACTGTCACTATTCTCATTATTTTTATAAGGACATATATAGTCAAGTATAAATATAGTATTTTTTTTCTTTTGTTTCCTTTTTTTGGCTGCCCCACAGCATATGGAGTTTCCGAGTCAGGGATCAGATTTGAGCCACAGATACTGCAGCTGTGGCAACACGCGATCCCTAACCCCCTGTGCCAGCCCAGGGATGGAACCTGCATCCTGGTGCTCACTGCAGAGACTCCACCAATACAGCTGCACCACAGCGGGAACACCGATATGATACTTTCAAAGAGGTTAACTTACCCATGGCTTTTTCCTCAGATTTTAGGGCTTCTGTAGTTTTGTGTTGTACTTCTGTTGCTGTATCTGCTACCTTTGAATCTATGCTTTTGGCACAGGCAGATTTTGATGATTCTGATTCTGAAGATTTCTGGGACAGTTGAAGCTGAATGGTGAACTTCTCATGCTATAAAACATTTTAAAACGGAGGTGAAATATCCACTAGGGAAATCAACCCTAGTAAATGACATGTTTACAAACGAAATAAGTAAAAACTTTTTACCTTTAGAGCTTCTTCAGGGACCCTCATTTCTCCTCGAACTACAGTGAAAAGATTTGTATGTAAACAGGGCTAAGGAAGAATATAATGTCAAAATTTTGATAATCAAGCTTAAAATGATCAAAGATAATACAGAAATTGTCCTATTTTCAACAGGTGATTACAGCAGAATTACATATTCCTCTTAAGGGTTATACATTAAAATATGTTCAGATATAAAAATTTTCATTTTAAATAAAATCCTAAAATCTAGCAAGGAATCTAAACTTAGATAATCATGGCCTTCGAGAAGCAAATAACTGGTGATTAATTGGAGGACAAAAGACATTTTCATTTCTTACTAACAATAATGTGACTACAAAGAAGAAAAAGCACCTGTGCCGAATTATGTTGAGAGCTAATCACAAAAATGTACAAAGAAGTATGTCATCAGTGATTACCCAACAGTAAATCCTGAAGGAATTTGATTACTCATACTTCACAAACACTGATAAAATAAAGTTCATCTTCAAAGTGCACAAGAAATGCTGTAATTAGGGCTTTTACAGCGACCACAACCACCCCTCTCCCCCATGAATTGCAATTGGGGTCATACTGCATTATCAAACAACTGATTCTATACAGATTAGAAAGAACCAAGTGCTAGCTATAATGAATGCCTTCATTATTATGCCAGAAGGAACAATGTCTCTGTATATTAAAAAGATCTTTGACTAAACAGCAGAGGTCACATTTCCCACCATTACTTAAACCCATAATGAAAGGACTTTTAAAACCACATACTAAATTCTAGTCTTCTTTACCAATTCAGGGCGCCCGTGACTTCAGGGGTAGAAAGCTATAATTACCAAGACCACCCGGGGGCAGGGAAACAGATTTCCTCCGCAGAACAAGCAGCAAACTTGTCAATGAGCATATTTCTACTCATTAAAATAATAAAAAGTCAGCACTTTTTAGAACTGTAAAGTGCTTTGGGAGTACCCTATTCAATTCCATTAACCTGCCTTTCTATTCTCTAGATGAGTAGCTTGAGGACTAGAGAGGCAGAACCCAGAATTGTGAAATATTAAAATTTTTTTTTGTTATGTACATATGCTTATAAGCATTTGCTGGTGTAGATGAAGATATATATTTCATAACTAAGAATATTTAATAAAAAGTAAAAACTGAGTAACTTTGTTTTATCCCAAGAAACTCATTAACAGTTAAGAGTCGATTCAAAGCATTCTTATACTTTCAATGGAAAACACAGCATCTTAAAAATATTGAAAACCCCATCTGTTTTTTCAGTGGGAAACAAATGATCTTAGCCCAGTGGGAGGGTGTTGTGATGCTTCAAGTTTCTCCCGGGCTGTTCTCTATTGATGGTTATTCCCCAAAGCTAGTCTGGGATGTCCTCTTTAGATTTAGACATCCTCGAGATCAGGGAAAATTTTTAAGAGGACCTAACTCAGGTTCATACACTTTGCCTTACAAAAATACTAGTGTGCATGGGACCAAAAAAACTCAAGAATCCTCTTGATGAGGTCAGGAAATTACCTGAGAACTGTGGTAAGACTACGAGATTTTGAGACTGCCGTGACCCCAGTTTTTACCTCCAAATTTACTACCTTCCTAGTGGTACAGACCCAGATAACTGTTTTTAACTTGTTTAATTCAGAAAAATGACAATCTAAGGTACAATTATAATATAGTGTAAATAAGTTATAAAAATATAGGAATATTACCTATTGTCATGTCAATTATACCCAAAAAAAGAAATCCAGAAAAAAGGCACGTGCTTACTTATATCTTGCTTACAAAAGAAGTATTTGGGTTATTTCTGCATTTTTAGGTAAAGAAACAACTGAAAATGGACAAAACACATGAAACAATGGTTTGCAAGACAATCAACATCAGGCAACAAAAGACAGTGCTTCTTGAGTGAAGAGGAACAAATCAAGGTGAGTCCAATCACTGCCCTAACTCACTAAAAAAGCTTCCAGGGCATTCCCGTTGTGGCTCAGCGGTAATGAACTTGACTAGTATCCATGAAGACGTGGGTTCGATCCCTGGTCTCGCTCAGTAGGTTAAGGATCTGGCATTCTGAGGTAATTTTCTAATTATTTAAATCTCTTTAAAAGATAACTGACATTTCAGTGGTAACAATGTGGTATGGGATCTGGAACATATACAAAATTAAAATGAACGACAACTGTAGCATAAAGATCAGGACAGAAGAAATGAAAGCACACCACTGTAACATTATTACACTATATGTGAAGTGGCATAATGTTACTTGAAGACATAGCTTAAAATTAAAGATAAAGGAGTTCTCGCTGTGGCTGAGCAGGTTAAGGATCCAGCACTGCTGAAAGGTGCTGCGTAGGTCACAGATACAGCTCAAGTTAGGCGTTGCCATGGGGTGGCACAGACCTGCAACTGCAGCTCCAATTCTACCTCTAGCAGGTGTGGCCATAAAAAGGAAAAAAAAATTGAAGATACAATGATACAACAACCATCAACCCGATCAGCCACAAGACCCTCCACCAACAAAAAGATAATGACTCACTGAATACTAATATGATGGCTAATATTTTCTAGTAATAAAGTACTTTTAAATTAAGATGCATATATAGACATAATACTATTGCATACTTAATAGACTACAATATCATTTAAACATAACTTTTATATGCACTGGGAAATCAAAAATACCATGTGACTGGCTTTTTGTATTCAGGGGAATTTTTTTTTTTGTCTTTTTAGGGTCTCACCCACGGCATATGGAGGCTTCCAGGCTAGGGGTCGAATCGGAGCTGTAGCCACTAGCCTACAACACAGCCACAACAATGCCAGATCCGAGCCACAATCTGTGACCTACACCACAGCACAGGGCAACACTTGATCCTTAACCCACTGAGCAAGGCCAGGGATCGAACCTGCATCCATCCTCATGGATACTAGTTAGATTTGTTTCCAGTGCACCACAATGGGAACTCCTAATTAGGGGAATTTTCTAGCAAAAGTGTCAAATGAATGCTCTAAGCTTTCACCTAGAAGACATTAATAAAGATAGCAAAAAATCAAATAGAAAACAGTAACAATAGAAAAATTCAATTAAACTAAAAGCTTGGTTTTTTGAGATGATTCTTCTCATTTTCTCTAAAAAAATCTGTTCTACCCACAGGATTTGCTGTCAGTTAATGGTGACATCCTTTTTCAAACTGTTTGAATCAGCTGCAAAGTCCCTTGACTCTTCTCTTTCTCTTAGTCAACATCCAATCTAATCAAGAATATTCAAGGCTCCATCTTCAAAATAGGTACAGAGCCTATCATTTCTCACTACCTGTGCTTCTATCACCCTGGTCCAAACTTCCATTGCAGATCACATGGAACTACTGCAGCTCCGGGAACAGCCTCCTAACTGGCCTCTCTCTTGTCACCCCTGCCCACTTCCACCCTTGGTCTTTGAATGAGAGTAATCAGAGGATCCTTTTAAACATCCAAGTCTTTATCATGTCACTGCTCTGATCTAACCCCCTAAGAGCTCCCCATTTCACTTAAAATAAAAGCCAAAAATCTTATAGTGGCCTATTAGGGCTGACCCCTTCTGCCTCCAGCCATATTGACTTTTAATGCTGGTCCTCAAACAGGCCCAACAGGCTCCTGGTTTAAGTCTTTTGCACTTAACTCTTCTATCTGCCTGAAGAGCAATTCCTTCAGATCCATCCATATGGCCAACTCCTTCGCCTTCTCCATATCTAGCTCCAATGTTGGCTTCTCAGTGAGGTCTTCGTGAATAACCTTTAAAAATCACAACTTCTTCACTCACCACTAGCTCTCTGTGCTCCTTTCACACCTTTTCACCACAGAATTAAACACCCTTAATCACCCTTTGCGTGTGTGCTGTCAGCTCCTCCACTCCCTGAGTAAGCTCCCCGAGGGCAGAGACTGGACTGTTTCATTCCCTGTTCATCAGGGGCTGTGCCTGGCTACAGGAGACATTGAATAAACAACTGTAAAATGAATGAACTCAGGCTTGCTTATCTGCTACATTTCTGGCCACCTGGAGACATACTAGCTCTTTCGGCAGTTTATTTTGATTACTACAGCATTTTAGTATTCCTCCTAAGTTTACAGCCATTTCTTAAACTTGGCAATTTCAATACCTGCTTTTCCAAATCACTTAATTTCTCTTGAAATTACACACTTTAAATCGTTTGAAAAAATACTTCTGGCAGACAAATTCTGTTTCTTAGTCCCAGTCTCAATTCACAGTAAGATGTTCTCTCTATTGCTGTGGCACGTGAATAGAGTAGCTTTCAACTACAAGGTGTAACAGTTTGCAGATGAGCTAACTACTAAGCTAAATTTTAACATGAATGAAGCACAATAATGACTTCAGTCTGGTATCAGAACAAATAAATGTGACATACAAGATTTCACCCTAGGAGTTCCCCTCGTGGCTCAGCAGAATAAACCTGACTAGCATCCATGAAAACACAGATTCCGTCTGGTTAAGGATCCGGTGTTGCTGTGGCTGTGGTGCAGGCCAACAGCTATAGTTCCGAATTGACGCCTAGCCTGGGAAACTCCATATGCCATGGCTGTAGCCATAAAAAGACCAAAAACAAACAAACAAGCAAACAAACAAAACCCCCCAAAATTCATGCTATATAATCTCTGCCACTGTAACAGCCCAATGTTCATTTACACACGGTACTCAAAAATCATAAGCAGGAGTCCCCGCCGTGGCACGGTGGGGCAAAGATCTGGCTTGTCTCTGTGGCACTGCCGGTTCGATTCCTGGCCCAGTGCAGGAGGGTAAGGATCCTGAATTGCCACAGCTGGATCCACCAGATTTGATCCAGTAGATCAAATCTACCAGCATGCCTATGTTATGAATTCTTATGTCTCAAGAAACGTCATTTTACACTGCAGTAAAGATTTTTCAATAAATTTAAATAGATGCACGATATCTAAGGATATCATATCCAAATCTCAGCTTATCTTCAAGTTTCAAGGTGATGTAAGTCTGCTCTGGAACCCTTACGTCATTCACGAAAGTCTACGAGAGCAAAAAAAAAGATGTTAAGTTACATATGAAGTATAAAATTATTATATTTTAGACAAGCAAATATTCAAACCTCATACAAAATATACATCGTATGGTGGCTAATACAGCTTATGTATCATCATAAAATACACTCTGCATCTTATAAGCTAAACGAGGATTTCCGACCAAGCCCTTTATTACCATTACAAGTAAAACACAAAGAGCCAGGCTACAGTTGCTCTAAGCCCACTGTGCTGCCAAGACAAATTTAGGCACCTAAAAATGATGCCAAGAAGAGCTCTTGTGCAAAGCTAGAAATTGTCAAGGGTAAAAGAGCCCTCGATATGTGATCAGGGTCCACTGGGCTCAACGTTAGCTTTTCTGGACAACTACAATTATTTGTGAGGACTGAGATTTCATTATTTTTATGCTTAGAAGTCTTCCAAAGAACAAAAAGAAAATTTTAAAAGTTGAATAAAATTCATTCCATTTTATTTTACTGCCATCTGAGGCCTTTGGACCCCTCTATGAATTTAAGACAAGATACATTATAGCTACCTTATTTTTCCTGTATCTTGAAACATTCTGTTTCATCATCATCCCATAATTATTTCATCTTATCAATTATTTCTAACTATGCTGAAAAGGACCAAAATAATAACAGAGGAATGGAATTACCTAGAACATCGCTATCCAACAGAAACACACTGCAAGTCACTAACAGAAGCTACACATTTACCATTAAATTTTCTAGCAGGCTCATTAAAAGGGTAAATTGAAAGAGGTGAAATTAATTTTAAAAATTTTAATTTAACCCATATATCTACAATAGTACTACTCGAACAAATAACCAATATAAAAATTAAAAAAGATATTTTACACTCTTTTGGAGGGGGTGGGATTGTTTTTTAGATTAGTCACATTTCAAGTGCTCAATAAATAGCCACGCTGTTGGCTACTGGCTGCTAGCACAGAGCTAGAAGGGTGATGCAATCATGGAATAAATCATCACAATTTCATCAATCTTCAGGTTTCTTGCTGCATTATCCAAATATTGCACCATCTTTCCAAGAGGATATAAAAGACATCTGGAAACACCATCTTCTGTCTTTTTTTTTTTAAGCTATCAAAGAGCACAAGTGAGATTTCAGAATTTTTCGTTTAACTTTCATAAAGACAAAGATGAAGAAAAAACAGAGAGGAAGATGTTTCACAATTATAAGATAAATACAAAAAGTAGAGCGGCACTCTATAATAACATGATAAAACGAAAATAATGTAAGCAAAAGAGCAGACTACGAGCCTTCAGATGAAGATAATCCCGGCTGAATTTCCCATAACACAAGAGTTGATGAGAGAAGAATGTTTCCAAGGTCAAAAAGAAACTGAGATATTTTTCATCCGGTTAGCCAAAGTCAATAAAAGAAGCATGCAATATTTTTCAATAAGAAATGGGCAATTCCACATTTTAAAAGAAATTTGACAGCTGCATTTTTTGATGTTTCTGTTCAATACTTATTTGATTTAGTTTTATAAGTGGACAAATAATCAAGACACATATCTATTGAAAGGTAACCAGGAGGAAAGAGATGGTATAGAAATATAATTAGTGAATTTATCTTGTAACGGTCATATGTTTTATAATTATGGAAGAAAGAATAGGATCTTCCTAGAAATAAAATTTTAAGTGTTCAAAGTCTTAATGATAATCACTTTGACAATGCTAGAGCAAGAAAAACTGGAAATAATGGTAAGCTGGAACCAGATAGAGAGGTACCTGAAATCTGATATAAACATCTATAATATAGATATATATCCCAGAGGATGTATGACAAGTCACAGTGAGTGGCATTCAAAGAACAATCCCCATTTTGTGTATTATGTACCTTTCAAAACCAGCAGAACAGAATAAAAATCTAAGCTTGTCATGCCTAATTTTTTATTAGAATTTCAAGTTTTTCTCTCATTATCGCTTAATTCTTGCTGGTGTAAACTATTGTAAAAGACTTACAGGGTCCACTGGACACAGATGGTAAATGGTGATGACTACTTTTCCTGGCATACTGGAAATTACAGACCTAGAATTCGTGGGATGTATAAAACACAGAACAATGTTTTTTTACGTAATTGCCTGGAATGCAGACATCATATAAATGCCCAACAAGTTTTTCTTTGATAAACTGACACTTTCAAAATTACTTTATTCTTTCCTTCTGAATTTCATTTTTCCCATCTTTTATTTTACTGCATTTGAGATGGCCATGATATTGTACTTGGGAAGGTTCCCTCCCCAGTCAGGAAATTTAGAAGGGTCCTGAATGTTATACAGAAAAAAATACATATAAGGGGACTGTGCTATTGTGATCATGTTCCTAAATTCCTATACATAGCTGGTACTATGTAATATGTTAAAGAATACCAGTTTCTAAGTCTATTAAAAAAAAAAAATAGAAGTTGTAATCGTATTCCAAATATAAAGAGACAGGAGAATACTACTAAAACTCAAGATCACATATTAGTATCATTTATGAGCAGTCCTAAATAACAAGCTTCCAACATGCTTCACAGAAAGGTTGAAATATTAATACCAAGAAAATTCAAAGGCTTCAGGCATTTATAAACTCTAATTTCAAGTTCATTTACCAGTGAATTTTAGAGTGTTTTAAAACCTTTATCGTGAGTTTACTAAAATATTCTATATTAATAACAAAAGAAAAAAGTTGAGGAAAATGATGAAGAGACGAATAAAAGAAAATATTAATTAGCTGATGTTTCGCAGGCAGAAGATAAATAATTAGGTACACAGTATAAGAGAAATGCCACAGTTCCAAACCAATTTTTTTTTTTTAATTTCTTTATCTTTTTAGGGCTGCATGCACAGCGTATGGAGGTTCCCAGGCTAGGGGTCAAATTGGAGCTGTAGCTGCCGGCCGACACCACAGCTCACGGCAGAGCTGAGTGAGGTCAGGGATTGAACCCACATCCTCAAGGATGCTAGCTGGGTTTGTTAATCGCTGAGCTATGATGGGAACTCCCCAAACCAATTTTATTTACAACTATCTCAATCTGAAATACCATATTTACCCAAAAGGCCTAAGTGGATTTACCTATAAAATCCACTTAGAGCTTACTGTTCAACTCTCTTAAATATTAAGTACTTACTGTTTTTAACATAAGGTACTAAGTACTTTCAGAGATTAGGAAACATGTAATTTTTAACAAGCTGGCATTTATGACAGAAATAATCCTTAAGGTCTAAAAAGGCGTAGGAACTATGAGCCAGACACAAAGTTTCGGCTCACAAAAATGTAAGTGAAAACATCTGGTGGTAAAAAGTCTCCTGACAGTTTAAAATGACAAGAGCAGAGAAAATTTTGAAGACTAAAAGGAAAAAAAATCATTTTAATAAATCAATTATGAAGCACTTTAATAAACTAAGCATGAAAAGAAAAACAGGTTTTGCTTCCTACTGACCCAACAAGAAATTTTGTTTCTTAACATAAGAAACATCTATTTTCTGATATCATTTGATCACACCTCTACCTGGTAGGTAAGAGACAGGACAAAGAAGCACAGAGAGTAAAGTAACAATCAAGACCTCAGAGATCACAAGCAGAGTTACTGGGATTCAAGTTCAGGTCCCTGAGCCAAATCCCACCTTCCTGCTCTCTGGGCATCAAGGAAGCTTGGCTGCCCAAGCCAAGCCAAGCCAGCTCCTCAAAATTCCGCTTCCAAACCACTAACCTCAGAGAAGCAAACTGAACCAGATAAATGTGTATTTGATTTATATGCAAATAAATAACTGAGTTATAAAATCATATAATCACCATGTATTGTATGTTCTGGGAAATTTCAAACTGAGTGGCCAGCAGCACTACCGCTGCAATCATACTGCCGGTGACAAATGTCTCCTCTTCTTCCCCCATCTAACCACTCTTCAGGCCTTCCTCACTATATGCCACCCTGGTCTGATGCTGCAGGAACTCCAGTGTGAGAGGGACATGGCAGGGGCTGGAACGTAGGGAGCTGAGGTAGAATGGGATGGGAGTGGAACTGAGAGGCCACTTACAAGAGTGGATTAAAAATTTCCTCTATCGAGTCAAGTCCTTCATATAGAAAATTAATTCAACTCCAGTCAAAAAGATTTATTGGGCTCCAAAGCAATCTACAGATTTAATGCAATTCCCATCAAATTACCTGTGACTTTTTTTCCAGAATTAGAACAAATTATCCAAAAATTTATATGGAGCCATAAAAGACTCAAAACTGCCAAAGCATTCCTTGGGGGTGGGGGTGGGGGTGGGAAGCAGGAGGCATAACTCTACTGGACTTTAGACAATATTACAAAGCTACAGTAATCAAGACAGTGTGGTACCAGTACAAAAAAGACAAAGAGGATCAATGGAACAGAATAGAAAGTCCAGAAAGAAACCCAGACACCTATGGTCAATTAATCTTCAACAAAGAAGGCAAGAATATAAAATGGGAAAAAGAGTTTCTTCAGCAAGTGGTGCTGGCAAAACTGGACACCTGCTGCATGCAAATCAATGAAACTAGAACACACCCTCACACCACATACAAAAATAAACTCAAAATGGCTTATTAAAGACATGTCTTAAACCTAAGACATGATATTATCAAAATACTAAAAGAGAACAATGGCAAAACATTCTCTGGCAAAAAGTGCACAAATGTTTTCTTCAATCAGTCTCCCAAGGCAATCAAAATAAAAACAAAAATAAACAAACAGGACCTAATCAAACTTACAAGGTTCTGCACAGCAAAAGAAACCATAAACAAAACGAAAGGTAACCTATGGAATGGGAGACAATGATGCAACTGACAAGGGCTTAATCTCTAAAATATACAGACAACCATACAACTCAACAACAAAAAAAATGAACAACCCAACTGAAAAATGGGCAGAAGACCTAAATTGGCATTTCTTCAAAAAAGATATATGGATGACCTGTAGGTACATGAAAAGATATTCAACACCACTAATTATTAGAGAAGCATAAATCAAAACTACGATGAGGTACCACCTTTCACAGTCAGAATGACCATCATTAATAAGTCTACAAACAAATGCTGGAGAGGGTGTGGAGAAAAGGTAACACTCCTACACTGTTGGGAATGTGAATTGGTACAACGACTATGGAAAACAGTATTGAGGTTCATCAGAAAACTAAATATTGAACTACCATATGATTTAGCAATCTCACTCTTGGGCATATATCCGGACCAAACTTTCACTCAAAAAGATACACGCACAGAGTTCCCACTGTGGCGCAGTGGAAACAAATCCAACTAGGATCCATGAGGATGCGGATTTGATCCCTGACATCACTCAGTGGGTTGGGCATTGGTGTTGCTGTGAGCTATGGTGCAGGTGGCAGACATGGCTCAGATCCCAAGCTGCTGTGGCTGTGGTGCAGGCTGACAGCTGTAGCTCCGATTTGAACCCTAGCCTGGGAACTTCCATATGCTGTGGGTACAGCCCTTAAAAAAAAGGAAAAAAGGTACATGCACTCCCATGTTCACTGCAGCACTAGTCACAACAGCCAAGACATGGAAACAACCTAAATGTCTACCAACAGATGAATGGATAAAGATGTGGTATATATACAGCAGAAGACTACTCAGCCTTAAAAAAAGAATGAAATAATGCCATTTGCAGCATCATGGATACAATTAGAGATTATCATACTCATGAAGCAAGTCAGAAAGAGAAGCCAAATACCGTATCACTTATATGTAGAATCTAAAATATGGGACAAATGAACCTATCTACAAAACAGAAACAGATTCAGATATAAAGAACAGACTTCGTGTTGCCAATGGGGAGGGAGGAAGGACTGGAATGGACTGGGAGTTTGAGGTTAGCAGAGGTAAACTATTATACACAGGATGGATAAACAGTAAGGTTCTACTGTATTGTGCTATGGGGTAGAGCACAGGGAACTATATCCAGTCTCTTGGGATAGACCATGATGGAAGATTACATAAGAAAAGGAATGAATATATATGTATGACTGGGTCACTCTGCTGTACAGCAGAAATTGGCACAGCACTGTATATCAACTATATAAGTTTCAGAAAAAATTTACTGGGTTCATGCACAGTGCAGAGCTTTGGGCTAGGCACCGTGATGTATTTACAGAAGCAAAAGGCACATGAACTGTTCAGAAGCACATAATCTAGCACAGTTACAGATATGCACAAGCAGATTTAATAAAAGGCTGGTAACGCATCCAAAAAAGAAATTAAAAGAGAAGTTTAAAGGTGTGCAGAAGGGAGACGTTAACTCCACAAACAGGACCTGAGGATCAAAACTGCTTACTTACATGCCCCGTGTTAAAACAGTTTCTACCTTGTCTGACTTTCTCTCTCTGCTTTAATCCATTCAACGCATTGACAACACCAGCCAGTTAATATTCCCAGATACTTTTTCTTTGCTCCCTCCAGAAAGATGAAGAATTTGGATTTCATTCTTAAAAATAAGTATGACTTTGATAAATGACAAGGCAGATGTCAGAACTACTGGGGTACAGAAAATCTAACAAGGTATCTGAAGAAGTAGACGGTGTCGCAGGAAAAGTACTGTTTGGGAGGTACAGCAAAGAAATGTAGCGGAGCACGAATCAGGAACAGTGGGCGATGCCAAATGTGAGGCATTTCAGTTTAAGTCCAAGGAATTAAGACTTAATTCTATGTGCCATAGGAAAAAAAAAATAAAGGTATGAATAAAACTAATAGAAAAAAAAATGCCTCTAAAAAATTATCTCAAGGAATAAACATAAAAGACCTTCAGTGAGTAGCAGGACAAGCCTGAACAGGAAAAAAAAGTTTTACCACATTTGTCAAATTTCTGCATATGTTTTTCCATATAATGTTTAATGTACATTTTAAAAAGCAACAGCAGTTACAAGAAGTTGGGATACATTTAGTTTCTGTTAAGTTCATTTTAAGAATTTCAACAGCATAGATCTGAATATCTGTTTATGTTAGCAGGGTTGTAAGAAAATTGAGAATAAATTATTCAATACTTCAGTATTCTCTTATTCCGCAACTACTTATATTTTGCCAATACAGAAGGATTAAACGAAGAATTAGGAAAAAACTTCACTGCAGTTACACAAAAATATCTTCAACATAGGAATGCAAAGAAGAAATAATGAACACCAGTGTTTCAATCATATACCACATCTGTTAAGCTCAATGAATGAGTTTCACTCGTTTTTTATTCTAATATAGAAGGTCCTCCAACCATCTGGCACCAAACCACCTTTGCACCTTTTTTTTTTCCAGTTAACTAACCCACACTTCTTGTCTCCTAAGAGTGCTTTTTTCTTTCTTACTGTCATGACTCTTCACTGTTTTCTCACATATAAATTAAAGCCATTCAATAAGGCCAAGCTTTCATCTTATCTCCTTAAAGAAGTCTTCCTTTTTAAATGATCTTTTATTTATTTTTTACTTTTGTACTGAAATATAGTTGATCTACAATGTATTACTTTCTGCTGTAGAGCAAAGTGATTCAATAACACACACACACATATTCTTTCTTATATTCTTTTACATTATGGCTTATCTCAGAGGATACTGAATATAACTCCCTGTGCTATACAATAGGAGCTTGGTGTTTAGCCATCCTATACATAACAGTTTGTACCTGCTAACCCCAAACTCCCAGTCCATCCCTCCCTCACCCTCCTTCCCCCTTGGCAACCACAAGTCTGTTCTCTATGTCTGTGAGTCTGTTTCTGTTCTGTACATAGGTTCATTTGCATCATATTTTAGATTCAACATATAAGTGATATTATATGGTGTTTGTCTTTGTCTGACACTTTATTTAGTATAATAATCTCTAGTTGCATCCATGTTGCTGCAAATGGCACTATTTTCATTCTTTTTTTATGGCCCAGTAATATTCTACTGTATATATGCACCACATCTTAACCCATTCATGTTGATGGACATTTAGGTTGTTTCCATGTCTTGGCTATGAATAGTGAGGTGCATGTATCTTTTTAAATTAAAGTTTCTTTCCAGATATATGCCCAGGATCATATGGTAATTGTTTTTAGTTTTTTTAAGGAACTCCATACTGTTTTCCATAAACAAGTAAGTGGAAACTAAAGAAAAGAAAATATAACAGGAAATGTAATCCGATTCATCTTACAATACTAAACAAAAATTCAAATAAGACAAAAAGCAAACTCTTCACTTACCCCGTTTAGGCTGCCCAAATCTTTCACCAAATGTTCATCAGTAGAGGCATCGTAATTGATTACAGCATGTTGCTTATCCACACTACGAGACTGACAGAAAAATTTTAACGTTAATAAGCACAAGAAAACACTCAAATAAATAACAAAAACAAGGATTTTTAGCTAAATACTTTTCATTAATAGGATAGAAGATAGACAAAGGGAAATATCAAAGTGAAAGTAAATTAAATGAGACTTAAACTGTTACAATTCAACACACATTTGGCATCGCTTCCCAAAGAGGAAAGCAGCCAAAATTTTAAGACTTCCTTTCCACCGAAGTCACCCGTTCTACTTTGGAGAGAATTTAAATCAGCTGACTTTGTTGAATGTATCAAATGACAATAGTTTTTTTTATAATTTGAAACTCCTATATGGAAATCATGTGAATTATCATTTTATAATGTTTTATAAATCTTATTCTAAGAAAAGTTACCCTGTAGGATTTTCATCTTTCAGTACTAAAAACTGTAACATAGATTGTTTAAGGGGTCTGAAGATTAAGATGAAAGGGATACAATGTAATATGCTCCTGAATAAAATTACCCCCACCTAAAATACGGGTTCTAAAACTCATGGGAGAGCTCTAAGCGAGAAAGAAGAAAAGTTCGAAACAGCAACTGATAGGACAAACTGACTTGAAAATTGCCTCTAAGTCTCACAAACACTCTTTCTCTCCCCAGCTTAGTGAGCTATTTGCACATGAAAGTAGCTCAAAGATGAACTAGATACCTCTGGAAATTTTTACTGAAAGGAATTACCAGAATAGTGACAGGAAGAAACAGTCTGAGAACTCAGCAACCATTTATGACAGGATTGCTACGTGAACCTTAGTAGAGCAGAAGCCAAGGACGCGTCCAAAATGGGGAGTGGACATAATTTTCAGTCTCCAGTCCAGCATGTAAAGAGCTTGGAAGTCATCCTCACAACAAGAAATAGCTTAAACTGAAAATCAAACCTGCTTTAGTTTCATCAGAAAATTGAGGTCCTGAGGTCAACTGCCACCTGAAAACCACACAGGCAAGCGAATACAGACAGAAAACCACAGCTTACTGGGAGCACAAAGTACTGCTCCCTCCAGCAACTGGTAGAAAAACTATAAAGTGAAGTGCTTAATGGCTGGAGACTTGAGTGTGAATTCCCTTAAGAGTTAAGAATCCCAGGGGCACAGCCCTGGGGGGGTGGAATTACCTCCAGAAGTCCCTCAAGGAGCTCGGGGTAAGGACTGGAGAAAAAATCTCCCGTTTCTAGCAAGGTGAGGAGGAAGGCAGTCATTCTGAAATACACCCTTCTGTTCTCAGCAGGAGCCTGTCCTCCAGGAAAACTGTTCTAAGAGAGCTCGGTCAACTGAACCAGTGTGGGTTTTTACAGAACCTAACGGACATGGGAAAATGGAAATACCCAATTCCAGCCTCCTGAGTGACATTGGTAAAATTACTAATCTTTGTTTAATCATTCTATACAAAAGGTTCATAGATTTTTTCTTCTTTTTTTTGGTGAGACTAAATGCATGGGAAGCACCTGAAAAGGCAGGATAGTCCTCTTATTAGTCAAGGTAAAACTTACCCATTTTTTTGGCTTTTTATGTCCGCACCCACGGCATATGGAGGTTCCCAGGCCAGGGGTCGAATCGGACCTACAGGTGCTGGCCTATGCCACAGCCACAGCAACGCCAGATCTGAGCTGCGTCTGCGACCTACACCACAGCTCACGACAATGCCGGATCGTTAACCTACTGAGCAAGGCCAGGGATTGAGCCCACAACGTCATGGTTCGTAGCTGGATTCGTTAACTGCTGCACCATGATGGGAGCTCCTTATCAAGTCTTTAATAGAGTACACAAGGCCCTCCAAGGTCTGGCCCCTGAAAACGTCCCTGTCAATCTCTCAAAACGTTTGCCTTCACATCCTACATACAAGTGACTATTTTAGAAATCTAAAACAGACACTGAATGCCATGCTATCTTCAATACCACGTACTCAACCACACTCTAGCCTTCCAGCAACCATTTACTCATCTTTTAAGGTAATTCAGCTCAAGCAATCTCCTCCAGGAAGCCTTCCCAGATTTCACATTCTCATATTTCCTTGCAGGCAGAACTGACCAATCTCTTTTTTTGTGCACCTCACGCCAACTTCCATCACTGTCCTGTGTCATGCTGTTCATACCTACCTGTTCACACGCAATCTCCTTCTACTAGACTCTAAGCTCTAAAGGACAGAGAGACCCCATCTATATACACAGTGACACCTCAACACAGCATAGTGTCTAGCTCACAGTATGTGCTTTAAAAGGTTCGATGGAAAGAAAATCCATGCTATTTGGCCAATTTCATTTTATAAAGAACGGAGGTAGAAAAGTTTTCTTACATAATAAAAGAGCAAAAGTATTGAAGTTACAAAATTCAAATCAAATTTTAAGACACTACAAAGCATGTGGCTTAAAACAATAGAACCAAAATAACAAAAAAAATTCTGGCTCTCAGGTAATTAAAAAACCAGAAGAATTTGGCAAATCAGAGTATCAATATGAAGCAAGAATACTTTTTCATTTAAGAAATACTGCCTTTCCTGCAACAAACAAACAAGAAAAAGTCTGTCACTGAATAGTCAACACATAAAAACAAAACAACTTCAGGCCAGGTACAACAAAAAAGTATCTAAGACTCGAAATGACTAATTTCTAAAAACTACTATATGAAATGGTAGAAATGACTTCTTGATATGTGTCACACATGTTTTAGGTATGAAATAGCTATTGATTAACATTATCTCTTTTTCCCACTAAAAATCTAAGAGAGAAAAACACATGGATACATATACTAAGAAAAAACTAAAATGAGAAAGTCTGCCACTATATGTTATCATCACTTAAAAATTTTAAAAGTTACTGTAGCTCAAAGATTCTTTAAAGTCCAGTTACAGTTTTACAATCATGGTAATGTCTAGTGATTTAGCCTTTGCTATGTGCTCGCTCCTTTGCTCCGCAGCTCGATTTGTATAGAGGCATCCAATATATTGTAATAAAACCCACTGACCAAGTTTTTCTGAATCTTAATTTTATCATCAGTAAAATGGAGATAACTGTATCTCTCAGAAATTGTTGAGAACAACTGAAACAATATAAATAAACACTGAGAACTAGAAACTGCATGGTACTTTTAATAGTCGTAATACTGTCTCACTCAAAACAAAGCATAATCTTTATCCAATTATTATATTTTATATTATTTCATCCATGGCTCTCTAAGATCTATTTTATATAACAGGTCTTATGAAACAGAGTCATCTTTCTATGCCAAGGCAAACCACACAGCAAGCTAATCAACTTGCTAAAGGCTTCCAAGGTAAGTGGTAGGAACAGAACTGGAATTCCAGAATCCCTTGTTTAATCAACTACCCAAGCACATTTTCTTCTCAATGGCCGCATTCTTTAGATTACCTTTTATGGAGTGGGATGAAATAACAAAAACAAAAAAAATTCAAAACAGCTTTTTTGCGGTCATAATTAACAAAACATATAATTGTAACAAACAGATCACATGACCTTGTGGAGAATTTGATTCCTTTTTGTGCTAGGTTTTAAGCTTCATTATCATCAAAGTATTTTTTTAAATGCTCACAAATCTATTCGTAGTAGGAATCTTTACAGGTTACAAACTACTGAAAATTATTCAGAGACGGAGATCCTAAAAACTTAACACATAACCGGTGGTTGTTTCCTATAAAAAATGGAAGGTTTTAAACCAAAAATGCTAAATTAGGTTAACCAAATTTTAAAAGATCTTTTATTTATTCATTAAAAAGCAATCAAATAGTAACTATTTGTATTTCTAACAATTTTAATTATCATGCCAACTGATCTAACCAATGTTGAACCATTTCATTTATGTAAAGCCTTAAAATGAAAACAGAATTTCATCATCTCAAGGGCTCTAATTTTTCAAAATGAATATATTTTTCATTTATATACTTGCAAAAGTCTCCACTTTTCTAACAATATAATCCATACGTGACCTCAGTTCATTTTTCAGCAATGATATAAAATAAGATGTTAAAAATCAATTTATTTTACTGATATATTATGAAAAATTAAACCATTTAAAAATTAAATACAATCTGCAAATACGTTTTCTTACTTCTAAACACAGTATGTACCTCTCTGTACTGAGAAGAGTCCCATTAATTTGTAGTGTTGCTTCAGACTACCACAGAAGCAGCACGTAAATCAAACCATGGGCCTTTTTCGGAAAATATACTGTGTCTGGGGCAATGCTGAAAGCGGTATGCTGCTAGCAGGTAAAGGGCAGAAGTGTTTTTGGAGGTGGAGTCGGAGGAACAGGCCAAAACTGGTTTATTTTCTTGCCTGATCATAGTTTCTTCATTAAGTTTATATTTTACTTTTAAAATAAAGCGTAAATAAGAAATAGTCATAGGGAGGAGAGATGCTCAGATTAGACACACACACTGATGAAGTTTAAAATGTTTTTTTTACTTCTTAGAGTGGTAACAGTGGTTTTCACTCACTAAAAAATTATTAATTTGGCTTCAAATTTCTGTTATAAAGGCATTATCTCAATTATGATATCTGAATCAACTCAAAGATATTTTAAAAATCTATTACCACTGATTCCCTTTTAGTTTTTCTACTCTGGTGAATTATATATAAACATTTGGGGGGGATCTGGGAGGGGGGAAAACACATATATACTACTGTATAAAATAGATGATTAATGAGAAAATCTACTCAATCGTTTGTAATAACCTATATGGGGGAAAAGAATGCATATATTTATATGTATGACTGATTCATTTTGCTGTACACCTAAAACTAATACAACATTGTAAATCAACTATACTTCAATAAAATTAAATTTAAAAAATATATATAAAAACATAATATTTGTCATTTTAACCATTTTAAGTGTATGATCCTGTGGCATTAATTTACAATGTTGTGCAGCTTATCACCACTATCCATTTCTAAATTTTTTTCATTACCCCAAACAGAGACTGTAACTGTGCAGCAATAACTCTCCAACCCTCTTTTCCCCTGCCACCAGTCACCACTCATTTACTTTGTGTCTCCATGAATTTATGTTAGGTGTTTCATATAAGTGGAATCATGTAATATTTGTCATTTGTGTCTGGCGATTACCGGTTAGGTCACATTCACGAGTATGGGTTAGCAGGAATTCCATATACCTTCCGGGGTACACAGTTCGAACCGTAACGGCCGTATATACATTTGTTCCTGATCTCATCATTCTGTTCCATTTGTCTATATGCCAATACCACTAACTCTGCAGAAATTTCTGAATTTGAGAGGTGTGTTATCTAACTTTATTCTTCTTTTTCAAGACACTTTACCACTTTTTAATTCTGCCAAACTTTGTTCCAAACTCTTCAGAAACAAAAAAATCTTTAATCCATCTTCATTATGGGTCCCATTTTCCTGCTTCTTTATGGCCCTGGTGATTTTTTACTGAATACCAGACGCTGGGAATTTTACTTTCTGAACGTTGGGTGTTTCTGTATTCCTATAAATATTCTTGAACTTTGCTCTGGGACACAGTTAAGTTACTTAAAGACAGTGTGATCCTCTGGGGTATTGTTTTTACGATTCAGATAAGAGCAGAACTCAGACTAGGGTAAATTATTTACCATTACTAAGCGGTAGTGACCAATGCCCTGTGAACTGTAAGGTTTTCCAGTCTGGCTGGAAAGGCATCCCATTCCTGACCCTGACAGAGCCAGGCACTGTTAACTCCAATCTTTTCGTGTTTTTCCCTGCCCCTGGCTAACTTCTTCACGTGTGTATGCTGATCAGTACTCGACTTCATCCTCGAGGGTAATCCTCCGCAGAGTCCTTTCTCTCTCCTTTCCAATACTGTGCTCGGATGGACTGGAACCCATCTTGGTCTCCCTGGAGTCTCGACTTCCTCGCTCCACCTCACAAACTGTCAGACAACTCCCATTTGTTACACATAATCCAGGACACAGACACCTGACCATTTGCTTACCTCCACGTTATGAACAGAATTCCCCTGCAAGCTCCTAAATGGCTATTTCCACATTTCTTAAGATACTGCTCTGCTAACTGATACATTCACCTTCATTAATGAATGAGTTCCGCCAATTTTAATCTAAGATAGGTTTCAGTTTCAAGAGGACTATATCCAAAAAGAATCATTCTTGCCTTCTTCTCAGCTGCCAGTCTCACCACTCCATTTCACTGAGGAGCCTAGAAAACCTCTATTTCTTTCACTGAATTTACTTAAAGTATCATAATACATATATATAACTCACTTACATACTCATATAGCAATACAGTGGCTTTACTTTTGCTATCTCAGAGCTATAAAATAAGATCTTTTTATAATTTGCCAGTAAAAATGAATATAACCATATGCAAATTTGACTTTTCTAGGGATAATGTAGGGTTTTTCGGTTTCAGACTATTGATACTTTTGGTCACATAATTCTTTGTTGAGCGTGTTTGATGGGGAGGTGGAGTGCACAAAGAAGTATGTTATTCACCTGATTATTCAGACCTTTGCCCACTGCATGTCAGTAGCAACCACCTCCAACCCTCCACCATGCATAACAATCAAAAGGACTCCAGATATTACCAAATGTCCTTCAGGGGTGTGGGGGGAAGCAGAATCACCCCCAGTTGAAAACCACTGGGCTAAGAGAATAAACATTTCGACTCCAAGTACTTTGTTTATAGTTTTTAACTAAAAAAAGGGGTGAGGGGACAAGGGTATAAGACATCAGGATCTATTAAAATAACTAAATCCTCCAAAACCTGGGGATCCATTTTTCTGCTAATTACTTGCTCAAAGACATCTTTAAAGTATCTTTTAAAAGTAACTCCCTTTTATATAATTCAGTTAACACCAACAAAATCTGTATGGCTCAGACTACTGGAAGATATCATAATGAACATCTCTAAAAGAAGGAGAGATTAATTCAGTATCAATTAAGTATGATTAAAATTCAGCTTTACTTCATGCTATGTTCATTTTATGAATTATTTACAAGTCTTATTTTAAAAGTGTATAATGTGAAACTTCTTACTTCTTAAGAATAAATTTCTCTATTTAAAGCTCTCATTTTTCAAAATACACTCTCCAAGACTTAGAATTTATTTTTAAACAATGCAAGGGAGAGAAAAATTAATTAAACCAATAGCAAGAGCTAAAAGAGAGAGCCAGGAAGTTCAAGTCTTACAAGTAATGTTGCTCTCGAAAGGAGCAGAAAAAATATTTTATAGCAGTGTTAGGACTTGAGAAGACACATACAGAAGGAAGATGCAATTACCTGCAACATGAGCTCACAGTCATCTCTTCCAACAAAAATCATTTCTCGCGGCAGCCTGTGGCGAGTGCCTCCACTGCTCACCAAAAACCAGGATGTTAAGCTCATTTTCTGCTTAGCTTCTAAGTCTCTGGCAAGGCTACGTCATCCTGTAGAGGTAGATTCAGAAAAACATACATTCAAGTTATTTTCAACTTTAGTATCTATTCCTCAAACTCGATATAAATAGGCCTAGGAATAGAATCGCATTCAACATTTTTCCCTGACTAAATAACAGCCCACAAAGTCCCAGGTAACAAAATATCTACCAAATTCTCATCAGTAAAGTAAGTCCATGGACTCCACCAAGAATTCAATTAAAAAGGAAGCCATCAGGCAATTAAATATTTAGTCAGCTAATAACATTTATCACCCTTCTGAAAGGTTTTGAGCATAGCTTATAAAGTCCACAATCCTCAAGTAAATGATCACGTCAAAGTAAATACTAATGATATTGGGGGTTCCCACTGTGGCACAGTGGGTTAAGAATCACTGCAGAGGTTCAGGTTCGATCCCTGGCCCAGCACAGTGGGCTAAAGGATCTGGCATTGCCACAGCTGTGGCATAGGTTGTAGCTGTGACTCAGATTTGATCCCTGGTCCAGCAACTTCCATATTCTGTGAGTGCAGCCATAAAAAATTAAAACAAACTAAAACACTAGGAATATTGTATAAATAAGAGTTTAATGCTTTGAAAAACACAGACTAAATTCAAATGAATATATTTGATACCTGATTAAGAGCTAACAACAGACACCAAAGAAACTGCTTCTTTGTCTACCAAGTGTAGACACCTGATGTACTTTCAAACATACAATTTCAATTTCTCTGTTCTCATATATTTTATACTCTCAAAATACATTTTTTTTTCTAGAGCAGCAGTTCTTAAACTTTTTGTTGACCCTTTTACACTCTTAAAAAAAAAAAAAAAATAGAAGCCTAGAAGTTCCTGTCATAGCGCAGCAGAAACGAATCCGACTAGGAACCATGAGGTTGCAGGTTAGATCCCAGGTCTTGCTCAGGGGGTCAAGGATCCGGCGTTGCATGAGCTGTGCTGTAGGTCGCAGATGCGGCTTGGATCTGGCACTGCTGTGGCTGTGGTGAAGGCCGGTAGCTACAGCTCCAATTAGATCCCTAGCCTGGGAACCTCCATTTGCCACAGGTGTGGCCCTAAAAAGACAAAAAAAATAAAATAAAATAAATGTAGTATATAATTTTCATACTGCCTTTTCAAGGAAGGACAATTTTAAAACACGATGTTAATAAGTTACAAACTCATTTAAGGGAGCCGAAAGACACTTCTTTTCCCTAACGTTTGTATGGACAACAGCCATAAGACATGCTAAAGGAAACTGAATTAGCCTAAATACTGTCTATGAAAAACCAGAGCCAACTATGGGCAACCAGAAGAGTCTCTTAACATTTTTGAAATCACAAAGTAATATGTAAGCATGATTCATATGCTACAAAAATATTTTAAGTATTTAGACAATATCAAACAGAACTATATAATACGCAAATATGTAATAACTCTATAATATAAACATATCATATAACGATATAGACTTAATGTATAGACTTAATGTAAAGTTATATATTTTATCTTGACTTTTAATAAATTTGAAAGGTAACAAAAATACATATTTTCTAAAAAATGAAAATAAAACACATAACCTCACAATGAAGGGTGTTTATTTATTGAGATGGAACAGTGACCATGCGTCAGCTTCTACTCTCTACAAGGAGAAGGAATGAGATATGACAGGAACCCACTGTCCCTCAGTTTTCATGTGGGCCTCTCTCCCACTATTAAAACAGCTTCCTCACTGATCCCTCGGTTGCAATGCTCTTCTACTCACTGAGTAATATTGACACTCAGTGGACAAAACTGAAACCTCTCGCAAGCTTCCGTAGTGACCAAAGCAGAGATTTTAGCTCAGGTTCCTTTAAAGGTCAGGAAAAGGGGCCTTTGGGTTTGCCACTGTACAGAATATACCCAAGGTCTTGACCTGGGCACTTCAGATATCCTATCTGTAAAAAGAAAAAACACTGAACCCCCAAAGACAGGGAGAGAGCACCTTAAGATCAAATGACATATAGATACAGTATCTTGTACTATCTAGCATATTGGGAGGCACTAAATATATACTCAATGCCTTTTCTCCCTCTCAATCTTTTCATCCAAGTAATACACTAATATCATAATATGAAATCAAAATATATCAACCAAATAGTAAATATATATTGAGTATCTGCTACATAAATGCTCTAAAATTATTCAGTTGAAGAAATATTTGGAGTTCCCATTTTGGCTCAGCAGAAACGAATTTGACTGTATCCATGAGGACGCAGGTTCCATCCCTGGCCTTGCTCAGTGGGTTAAGGATCTGCGTTGCCATGAGCTGTGGTGGAGGTCGCAGACATAGTTCGGATCTGGTTTGGTGCAGCATAGGCCGGCGGCTACAGCTCTGATTCGACCCCTAGCCTGGGAATCTCCATGTGCCGTGGGTGTGACCCTAAAAAGACAAAAATAAAAAAGGAGAAATATTTAAGGGTAAAAACTGTAGCAGTATAATGCACCTTATAGCCTACTCATACATTTTAAAATACTATAACCTTTATTTCATACATATCTCAATCCTGAAGCAGTTCATTTAATGGGTCAGTGACTAAAATTCCTGTAACACTTTCTCAAAGTACAAACAGTTGTCAGGTCATCCTGGGGATCTAAAGCCTGAAGAGTATGAATGATCACTGACCTGTGAAAAAACTGTAGCCCCAGGCCTTCTTACACAGTCAAGTACAACCACAAACTATAATTTTTGCCCTATGACTTTGCAATTCCTCCCATTAAAAGTGGGGGTATAATTTCCCACTCCGCAACTGTGGGCTCTGCCTCATGACTGCTTTGGCCAGTGGGTGATGTTAGTAGCTGTGATGCGAGCGGAGGCTAAGATGTGCTTGAGCAACTGGGTCTGACCTCTTGCACCTCTGTCTTCCCCATAGAAAGAACATGCCCTAGCTAGCCTGCTGGTTCAGGGAGTAGGAGAGACACACAGAACAGACGCTGATGTCACACACAACTTGGAGCCAGCCCTCAGTATATCATCTGAGCCCCTAACTGAAGGGCAGATATGTGCGCAAGAATAAAATTACTGTTGTTTTCAAGCCACTGAGAGATTTGCAGCTTCTTCAATAAACAGTGCTGATGAACCTGGACAGCTACATGTCAGAGTCCAACTGGACTACTTTCTTACATCATATACAAACAATAAACTCAAAATGGATTAAAGACCTATATGTAAGACCCGAAACCATAAAACTCCTACAAGAAAACATAGGTAGTATACTTTTTGACACTGGTCTCGGCAGTAATTTTTTTTTTTTTTTTTTGGATATATCTCCTCAAGCAAGGGAAACAAAAGCAAACAAGTGTGACTACTGCAAACTAAAGCATTTTAGCACTGTGAAGGAAACTATCCACAAAATGAAAAGGTAGCTGACTGAATGGGAAGTGACACGACTGAATGGGAGGTGACACCTGCAAACTATGCATCTGATAAGGAGTTACTATGCAAACAACATATCCGACAAAGGGTAAATACACACAGATCTCATGCATTTCAACAGTAACCTCAACAGGCCCATGAAAAGATGCTCAACACTGCTAAAAATCAGAGAAATGCAAAGTGAAACCACAATGAGATATCACCTCACACTTAGCAAAATGGCTACCAACAAAAAGACCACAAATTACAAACGCTGACAAAGATGTCAGGAAAAGGGAACCCTTGTACACTGTTGGTGGGAATATAAATTGGTGTAGACACTTTGTAAAATAGCTTGGAGGTTCCTTAAAAAAGTAAAAGTAGAACTATCATATGATCCCATGATCCCACTCCTGGGTATTTGTCAAAAGAAAACAAAAATACTAATTCAAAAAGATACACACAGCCCACAGCCCAATGTTCAGAGCAGCACAGTTTACAGCAGCCAAGACAGGGAAGCAACCTAAGTGTCCCTGAACAGATGAACGGATAAAGAGGACGTATACATATTCACATAGAATGGAATATTACTCTGCCATAAAAAAGAATGAGATTTTTGCCTTCTGCAACAACATGGATGGAACTGGTGGATATTATGCTAAGTGAAATAAGTCAGAGAAAGACATACTTTATGGTATTAGTTATATGTGGAACCTAAAAAATAAGGAAAACTAGTAAATATAACAAAAAGGAAATGGATTCATAGATATAAACAGACTAGCAGCTACCAGTGGGAGGGAGGAAAGGGGGAGAGGATTAAGAAGTACAAACTACCATGGAAAATATAAATAAGCTACACTGATATAATATACAGCATATGGAATATAGCCAGTAATAACTATAAATGGAGTACAATCTCTAAAAATTTTGAATCACTATGTTGTACACCTGAAGATAATATAATAAATCAACCATAATTAAATTTTTTAAAAAAGGAATTAGCAGTAATTCTTCTCAAACTTTTCCAAAAAACTGAAGAGGGGAGACATCCTAATTCATTCTATGAAGGCTGTATTACCTGATACCAAAGGCAGACATAGAAGCTACAAGAAAAGAAAAACACATCAATGTTTTAGTATTGATGTAACAATCTTCATTAAAATACTGGCAAATCAAATTCAGCAGCATAATGAAAGGATTATACACCACGGCTACACGGGTTTATTTCTGGAGTGAAAAGATGGGTCAACGTGAAAATGAATCAGTGTAACAGAGTATAACAAGAACATGAAAGAAAAAGTGATCATCTTATGACGGAAAAAATGCCTTTGACATTTTATCAAATGAGGATTTTAGAGACTAAACGATAAGCCCCAAAACTTACTAGTATAGTTTCAAGATTAGACCACATGAAGTATGCTTATCTGTTAATCATGAACATTTAATTAACATGCTTCAGTTTAGATTTAACAGGGATTGAACTCGAATCCTCACAGAGACAATGTTGGGTCCTTAACCTGCTGAGCCACGATGGGAACTCCTATTTTCTGTACTTCTTAATTTCAGAAGCACATTTAAGAAATTCGAGTATGACAAAAAGCAGAACTAACATTCGAACAGATGCTGCCTTTCTCTAGGTCTTTTTCCATGGCAGAGTAAGCCATTCTTTTTTCTGCAGCCCTACAACACTCTGTTCACATCTACCGTGCTATCATTTAAACTGTAACTTACAGCAAAATTAATGTTACTATATGTCTCTAGTTCGTAAACTCCTTGAAGGCAGGAAAGTCTATCCTCCTCCATCCATCCTTCTTTCAGGAAACACAAGAGAAATCAACCAAATTCAGGTGCTCTGAGCATTCAGGGTACACAAAGAGAAAACAAGAAAATCCTGCTCCAGGAACTCATAGGAAATGCCGGTCAGTAGATGCCAGGACAGAGACAAGCTTAAGGTGATGCTAGAACAAACAAGAAGCTGTCACTGCTCTAAGACCGGGGCCGGGACGCTGAGGGTAGTATCATTCTAAATCAGAACAGAGCTGAAACAGAGACCTTTCTTCATCTTTGAGGTCCCAGAGCCTGGTCCAATGTTTTGCCTCCAGTGAGTGACAATCTATTTTTAATTAATGAACGAGTAGCTCTGGAACTGCTACAAATCTTCTTGAGTTGAAAATAATCTGGAACTCTCCAAGGACAGGGGATGAGAAATTAATCATTTAACATTCGCTACAATTAAATCTAGTCATTAAATCCTGGATAACTCCTCCTTTACCCACTCCCTTCTTCAATTTGTCTCTTACTCTTTATCTTTTCCTTGGATAGGCTTTTTTTTTTTTTTTTTTTTTTCGTTTCCAACAGCTGACAAAATTTGAAGTTCTAACATCTGGAAGTCAGACGGAGGTAAACACTGACCCAATGACACAGTCCCACTTCCATGCTCCTGGTAACTACAGGTAGCTTTAAAAATTGACTCTTCTGTTAGATCAGAGCTCATATCAGGATCTAATGGATTACAAATGTAGTTTTAAGCTCTAAATTAAAAAACAAACAAAAAAACCCTCTACAAATGTTCTATACAGCACACAGTTCTCACTATACTTCTAAGTTTCAGCATTACATAGATTTTATTTTATTTCTATTTAAAATGTTGCTTCTATAGTCACTTAATAGTTCAAATTGAGGACTGTTGGCAAGAAGAGTCTGAGTGATTTTAATTATTATAATGATAGAGCTGTATGATAGGCAACAACAGTGCACCTAATATACAATAACACTGTAAGAGAACTATGAAATAATGCATCACTTAACCCACTGCAAAGAATAGTTTACTCAGATTATCAGGTTGGAGGGGAAAAAAAAAAAAACTATTACATAAATGATCATCAGTGCATGCAATTACTTGAGCTAAAAACCACTTTAAGGAAAGTCTATTCTTACGCTTCTGGCCATTGGCGGGCTGATTCATCACCAGATGGCTTTCCAGAGAATGAACCTCCTCTCTTACTTCCCAGTTCCTGCTGTAAGAAATAACCGGGCTCACATGAGGACTATCAATCTACACAGCTGAAAGTGCTTTCCTCTAGTATAAGTCTCATTTTAATAAAGTACTATCTAGTTATGCTTCCATGAGACAACTTTTCTTCTGGTACCAGGGGTGTTGAAAGAGTGACAATGATCTCTATGGGATTGGTCTAGTGCCTAGCTCTGTTTCCTAAATGAATAAAGAGTAGGAGAAAGATGTGATTTTCATAACCAATTGAACACATAAAGAAAAAAGCAATCACCTTCACCTCCTGAAATTGTCATTTGAACCAGTAGTAAAGCTTTTCAATTAAAATGAACTAAGCCACACACAGGCTTCTATGACTTCATCTTTTTCAAAAAATGTTGACACTATTTTTTAGAGCAGTTAAACATTCACAGTAAAATGGAGGATGGAAAATACAGGGATTTCCCAATACTCCCGACCACCACCATTCAGCGCCTCCCTTGTTATCAGTATCCCCTACCACACTGATTTTGTTTTCACAATTTGTGTTTCCGTTGTTGCTTTCACAACTGTTGAATCTATACTGACTCACCGTAATCAAAGCACCTCACTTACATTAGGGTCCATGCTTGGTGTTGTGCACACCGTGGTTGGACGAATGTATGACAGCATGTACCATCACCGTGGTGCCTTAGAGTGTTTTCACTGCCCTACGAAGCCTGTTCTCCCCTTATTCACCCCTCCCCGCAACAACTCCTGGAAACCACTGTTCTGTTTACTGTCTCCATACTTTTCCGTGTCACATAATTGGAATCATATAGTATGAAGCCTTTTTGGATTGGTTTCTTTCACTTAGTAACATGCATTTAAGTTTCCTCCATATATTTTCACAGCTTGATAGCTCACTTCTTTTTACCTGTGAATAATATTCCATTCTCTGAATGTACCACAGTTTATTTATTCATTCACCTGTGAAAAGACATCTTGGTTGCTTCCAAATTTTGGCAGTTATGAATAAAGCGCCTAAAAATACAATGTCCTTTTATCCTATCATACCAAATATCCAAAAGATAAGTGAATAAATTTTAAACAAATGTATAAATTCAGGATTAACATTTCACATTTTCTCCCTACTAAATCTTTGAAGGGAAAATATCCTCAACACTAACAGCTCTGCCTCTAACACCTTATATTTCTGGAAATGAAAAAAGCATCAGAACTGCATTTCAGTAAAAGACTCAGAATCAAATAAGGTGCAGATGTGACTGATCATATGTCATAAAAGCAAATACATATAATTTTTACTAAGCTTTTATGTATAATAACTGATAGCATTAACCAACCATTTACTACATTCCAGACAGTTTTAAGAACTTCACACACACACATGCACATAGTTGTTTTTAACTACAAAAGTTATGTAGGTTCTAAAAACTGGACAAACATTACATAACATTTAAACAAAAGAACTCCCTTGTACAGAGTACTATAAAATAATCTAATTTTCTTCTTTCATAAAGCACTACACACTAAAAACAGGGAGAGCACAATAAGACAGAAAAAGTTTATAACCTCATAGATGCAAAAATAGACAAAAGCTAAGTAAATGAATACGACAACTTCAGTGATAATGGGAAGTTAGGAACATGAAGAAACAAAACAGCATGATGTAACAATTTTAGGATGGTGTTGTTTAGTCTGGGTGGTCCAGGAAACATCTCTGAGAAAGTGATATACATACTTAGAACATATTCAGAAACTCAGCTTTGCTGTATAATTAACTTGATCTTGGGGAGATAATGAAATACACTCCTGGGAAAAATTTATTCCTTTTAAAATCCCTACCCCCATTTGAAACTGTACAGTTAATCCAAAAAATTAAATCCACAGCTGTGCTTTCTTTGGACACCAACCAAGATAGCTGTTTATGTTCATGTGAACAAAACCCGTACAGGAAAAAACTTTTGCTTTCATATACTCTTGATTATTTTGGAGCGGGTGCTCCAAATTTTACCTTTATCATCTGCCATATACATTATTAATTTTAAACCAAAAACAAATATATGCTAAGAAAAAAATTAATTTATAACTTTCTCCTAAAATAGCATTAAAGATAAATTTTTTTCATTAAGAAAAATGAATGGTGATGTTCTAAGTATCAATTGCCACATAATCTACATCTGCATTTACTATACATTTTCAAAAGAAAACTCAGATTTGATGACATGCTGTTCTATAAATTACCTAGGCATTAAAAGTTCCTGACAACTTTTCCCTGCCACTTTACGAAAAACGTAAAGGCTGACTTGCTTTCTTCTGTAAAACTGTACTACTCTGTTAAAATATAATTCTGTTGCTTTACATCAATTTAAGACTCAGATTCAAACATTCATCAAATGCCTAGGCTAGGCGCTTATACTTTCATGCTTTCATTTAACTCTCAAAGCAAGCATGTGAGAAACATTTTCCCCTTGAAGAAAACGAAAATTAAATGATTAAAGAAGGTCTCAAATCTAATGGTAAACCGGAGGCAGCTAAATCCAAACCTAGGATTCCAGAAACCAAGTTCTGGGCTTTTTCCACAACTACTGTCTCCTTTGCATTTTTCTCAAGTACGCCTTAAAATGCTAGTGATGCTAATCCCTACAGGCAAAGATTTGGCTGAAGAGCTTGAATATGACTGAAAAGAACATATTTTTTTACCTAGTAACATGTTCTCTAATGATATCTTTTTTGCACAATAAACACTGACAGTTCATGCAATATTCAGTCTATTTCCCGTCAACCTCTTACTTTCCTACTGGGCTACCAGTAGGTTCGAAGGTTCTTGCTGTCTCCTGAGAAGTCCACAGACAAGTAAGAATCAATCAGTTTATAGTAAAATCAGAAAACAAAAATCAACACACCCATTTAGAGGAAGGGTACAAATTCAGTAAAGTGCGGTACAGTATAGATTAGAAACCTAGAATTTGAAAGAACAGTAATCTATCTCCGGGCTGAATGAATAACTATGAATCTGAAAACCTCTGTCAGGTCAACTATCACTAGAAGCAGGAAAAGGTGCACAAACTTGGCTCAAAGAAAACAGAACCTACAGGTGTGATAGTGGGAAGAAAGGAGCATGAGTTAAGGGTCTGTGAGAGCCTGAAACCCAAATGTTTTTTTGATTCACCATTCTTATTTCACTCTATGACAACAATTCCTCTTGTTTCATTCACTCATTTGTAATGTATTTCAGCATATAACTGCCTAATGTGCCCTGTAAAAACTTCTCATATTCTAATTCGGAAAGATACGTGCATCCCAATGTTCACTGTGGTACGATTTACAATAGCTGAGACATGGAAGAAACCTAACTGTCCATTAACAGATGAATGGATAAAGAAGATGTGGTAGATACATATACTATGGCACAAAACCAACCTCACCAAATCTAAGTGTATAGACATTATTTCAAGCATATTCTGTGACCACAACGGCACGAAACTAGAAATTAACCACAGGAAAAGAAATGAGAAAAAACCAACCACATGGAGACTAAACAACATGCTACTAAAAAACCAATGGGTCAATGAGGAAATCAAAAAAGGAAATTAAAAAAAAGATACCTTGAGACAAAGGACAATGAAAACACAACCATAAAAAATCTAAGGGATGAAGCAAAAGCAGTTCTTAGAGAGAAGTTCATAGTAATACAGGCCTTCCTTAAAAAAAAAAGAAAAAAAACCAAGAAAAATCTCAAAAAAACAACCTGATCTACCACCTAAAAGAATAGAAAAAGAAGAACAAACAAAACCTAAAGTCAGCAGGAGGAAGGAAATCATAAAGATCAGAGAAGAAATAAAATAGAGATTAAAAAAATAACAATTGAAAAAAAGGTCAATAAAACCAAGAGCTGGTTCTTTGAAGGGGTAATAAGCAAAACTGACAAACCTCTGGCCAGGACGACAAGAGAATCTAAACAAACAAAACAAGAAATGAAAATGGAGAAACATCAACTGATACTGTAGAAGTATACAAAAAACCCACAAGGAATACTATGATCAATGATATGCCAAGAAATTGGACAACCTAAAAGAAATGGACAACTTTCTAGAAACATACAGCCAACCAAAAGTGAGTGAAGAAGAAACAGAGAATTTGAACAGACCAATCACTAGAAGTGAAACAGAATCTGTAATAAGAAAAACTCCCTACAAACAAAAGTCCAGGTCCAGATGGCTTCACAGGCGAATGTGACCAAACACAGAAGAACCCATCCTTCTAGACTCTTCCAAGACTGAAGAGGAGGGAACACTCTCAAAGACATTCTATGAAGCCACCATCACCCTAGTACCAAAACCAGGCAAAGATACCACCACAAAAAAACCGAAACAAACAAAACAACAGGCCACTATCTTTGATAAATATAGATGGAAAAATTCTCTACAAAATTTTAGCAAACTGAATCCAACATATAAAAAAGATTATACACCACAACCAAGTGGGATTCATCCTAAGCACATAACAATGGTTCAACATACACAAATCAATTAATGTAATACAGCACATAACAAAAGAAAAGTCAAAAACCACATGATCATCCTAATAGATTCAGAAAAACAAATCTGACAAAACTCAACATCCACTGACGATAAAAACTCTTACTACAAGTTCTCCTGTGGCACAGAGGGTTAAGAATCCGGCATTCTCACTGCAGTGGCTTGGGTCACTGCTATGGTGCAGGTTCCATCATTGGCCTGGGAAATTCCAAATGGTGTGGGTGTGGCCTCTCCCTCCCAAAGTAAAACTCTTAAAAAGTGGGTACAGAGGGAATATATCTCTACATAATAAAAGCCATTTATGACAAACCCACATGTAATATAACAGTCAGCAGAGAAAAACTTAAAGTCTTCCCACTAAAATCTGGAACAAGACAAGGATGCCCACTCTCACTTCCAACATAGTATTGGAAGTCCTAGCCACAGGAGTCAGGCAAGAAGAAGGAGTAAAAGGTATCCAAACTGTAAGAGATGAGGTAAAACTGTCACTCTATGCAGATGACATGACACTACATACAGAAAACCCTAAGGACTCCACATAAAAACTAATCGATTTGATAAATGAATTCAGCAAAGTAACAGGATAAAAAAATTCACATTCAGGTATCAGTTGCATTTCTGTATACCAACAACAAAACATAAGAAAGGGAATATAAAAAACAATGTTTTTTAAAATTGCGCACCCCCCCCAAAAAATGCCTAATAATAAACTTGACCAAGGAGGTAAAAGACTTATATGCTGAGAACTCAAAAACATTAAAGGAAACTAGGAGGATTCAAAGAAATGGAAAGATATAAAAAAGTGATTGTCTCAAAAAATTAAATTCATTCCTGTCTTTACATGACCCTCATTTTTTCCCCTGCAGTTTTATAACTTTTCATGGAAAAATGGTTTCCTATGACTGTATTACACAGATAATATCATGTCACACTACTAAAGACCAATCCATGAGGCAAATACTAGCAAAAGGAAAGATAAATACTTTTGACAATTAATCAAAGTCCTATTGAGATGTCTATTAAATTTTTTATTTGTAGTTTATTGTTTCCACTATATATTCAAGAATCCTATAAAAAAGACATAATAATCTTACGTTTCAGAGATATTAAGCATATATTCCTATCATCTGGAAACAGACATTTTCATATGATGAAATAAAAATACTCAAAATATGAAAATAAATAATTTTTATTTCAAGTGCCTAGGGACTCTGATTCATAAATTTCAGAATTATTCTTCCCTGCACTGGGCATTAACCCTTATTCTGTCCTTATTTTTTTACTTTTAATTTTTTTAGACATACCCACTGCATATATGGAAGTTCCTAGGTCTGGCACCGAACCTGAGCAACAGCATGAACCTGAGCTGCTACAGTTACAATGCCAGATCCTTAACCCACTGAGTCATAGAGGGAACTCCTAGTCTGTCCTTATTTCTGACACCGATATGTTTGATAAAATCTTACTTTGGCTTCCTTCATTTATGTTGGATCCAACAACAGTTTACGCCAATTTTTGAATCACTTCTTATATCTGAATCTTGTCAAAAAGTAAAATTACTTTTTAGAGTATATGGTACACATACATATCAGAGAAGCACTCAAATCTCCTAACCAAGAAGTAATTTTAAAACAGAATGCAGTACCCATACTGGTAAATTTGAATTTCCAAGGCCAAAGTGACTTCTAGATTTTGAGCATGACATCTTTAGATAGCAACTAATTTTTAAAAGGAGTTTTACTGTTTTTAATAAATGCTATTTCCTATTAAGAAACTGTCAGTCTGGTTCTTTTGACTAGCTCCCTGTTTATGCAGCAAATTTGGAAAATAAAAATACAAACGTCTACTAGAATCTAAGGATAACTTAGTCTTTCAGAATCTATGTTCTAAAAGGAATGAACTTTCAAACAAAGGATTAATACATTATAGGTTGTTGATTTTTTTTTTTTTTGCCTTTTGTCATTTTATGGCCGCGGGTTTATGGCCGCACCCACGGCATGTGGAGGTTCCCAAGCTAGGGGTCTAATCGGAGCTGTGGCTACTGGTCTGCGCCGCAGCCACAGCAACGCAGGATCCGAGTCGTGTCTGCAACCTACACCACAGCTCACGGCAACGCGGATCGTTAACCTACTGAGCAAGGGCAGGGATCGAACCCGCAACCTCATGGTTCCTAGTCGGATTCGTTAACCACTGCGCCACGACGGGAACTCCAGGTTGTTGATTTTTGTACACCTATAATTGTAATAAAATTCATTAAGTAATGGAAAAAAATACATTATAGGTTGTAAAGGTTACTGTCTAAAATGTTAAGTTTTTGCATTTTGAAAATTTGTTTTACAAGAGAATTATTAAAAATGTTTTAAAATGATTAGAAAGCATGAGAAAAACTTAAAAACCCTGACAAAGAAAATAAAGTACAGACAGTATACAGTTCACCTAAAAAAGCTTTTTCTTCCTTCTCTTTAGTGCCAGGCTTTAAAGAATAGTCTGTTTTTGGTAACTCACTTCCTTACCTTTCAACCATTGTTGAATTCACACTATCCTGCAAAGGCTTAGGAATTTCTACTCTGTCTCTCCCTCTCAACGGCCTTCCTGACACGGTCCAAAATGTCCTCCCAACTCCTAAACCCGTGATCTTTAATATTTCTGTATCACCTCTCAGTATCTTTGACCATTCTTATCTTCTAGAAACATTTCTTTGGTTCCTCTGACTTCTGTAGCCACTCCTCAATCTCTCTGAAAGTCTCTACTTTCTCTTTAAAATTCTTTTTTTTTTTTTTTTTTTTCAGGGGTTACATCCCTTTGAGACATGTTCTCTTTGAGATTTCTGTGAAACCACTGGACTTCAAATATGGCTTATTACATTTAGTCACACATCTGCATTTCAAGTCAAAATCTCTTTTATAAGATGCAGACCCTGGAGTTCCCCTTGTGGCTCAGTGGTAACGAACCCAACTAGGATCCATGAGGATGCGGGTTCGATCCCTGGCCCTTCTCAGTAGGTTAAGGATCCAGCGTTACTGTGAGCTGTGGTGTAGGATGCAGATGGGGCAGGGATCTTGAGTCACTTTGGGAATGGCTGTGGTATAGTCCAGCAGCTACAGCTCCGATTTGACCTCTAGCCTGGAAACTTCCATATGCCGTGGGTGTGGCCCTAAAAACACACATGCACAAAAGATGCAGACCTTATCTCTAATTACTTACAAATCATTTTCAGTTCCAAGTCTCTACTGACCTGTCAACATTTGAAAACAAAGCAAAACAAAGCAAAAATACCTGAATCCTTCTGACTTCTGAACAAAATTTGCCTTTCTTCCTGTTTCCTCTATCTTGATAAATGGCAGTATCAACCATCCAGATAACTCTTTCCCTCAATCTCCCTTTATTTAGATCACTGATATTTATCACGAAAATGTATGTTTTCTAATTCCTCAAAAAGACCCCCTCAGCTTGGACTGACTGGGTTGACAACACAGGATAGGGACTAGGGGAAATGGGCTATACTTATGAAGGTTAAAGAGAAAGAAATTTTAAATGTACTAGGGTAATGCCTTGTTTCGAATTCTCAGACCAGAGGAAAAAAACTACAAACTGCACCCAAGGAAAAGAGAGGAAGGAAAGAACAAGCCAAAGATTAGAAATTCTTGTGCCAAAACTAGACACTTGACAAGGAGATAAAAAAACCGGCTGTCATGGAGTTCCCTTGTGGTGCAGCAGGTTAAGGACGTGGCACTGTCACTGCAGCAGCTTGGGTTTCTGCTGTGGTTCCAGTTCAGTTTCTGGACTGGGACCTTCCACATGCCTCGTGTGTGTTCCCCCCCCCCGCCAAAAGAACATCTGAAATTAAGCGACATGCCCAAAATTAACCGTTTCATGACTCTGAGACAACTCCTGAGAGCAAATGCTTCTCACTCAAGAGCACTCTCTCCAGTTCAAATCTCAGTTTGCCTAAGAAAGTGCTGCAACACAAATGTGAGTTTGTTCACGCCTTTAGATTAAGGAGTTTCTGGGGGAGAGTCATCAACATCTCAATAAATGAGAATAAAGAGAGCTCTGATAAAATTTTTCTGAGATAGTTTACAAGGAAGAGGATAAGCCCTGGTATCTTAGGAAGTGTTTCAGTGATTAAAGGGGGAGCAGGTTGTTGATCTTTCTTCCTCTCTACTTTCTTTCCCTATCTTCTGGGATGCCACACTCATGACCTCAGGGCCACTTCTTTTCAATACTTTATGGCTCCTCCTCGCTTGCTAAGCTTTCACTCTTGGAGAGTATCAGATACAATTCTTGGACCTCTTCTCAACCTAATGAACATACTCTCAACCTAGGGGATGTCTTCTAGTCCTGGGGCTTTAAAAATGCTCTACTGGTGATGATTAAAATTTAAGTATCTTCAATCCCAACCTAGACTTGAATAGTCAACTGTCTACTTGATTACCTCCACTTGGATGTTTAATAGATATTTCAAACCTACCATGCCCCAAACTCTTGATTGTTTTTTAAAACCAGAACTTGGTAACTTTCACTATCTCCACCACTACCACTCTAGTCTAAATGTTAATATCTCTTGTCTAGATTATCCCAATTATCTCTTAACTCATCTTGTTCCCTTCTTTTTCCCTCCAGTCTATTACTCACAAAACAGCCAGAAGCACAGTTATTAAAATTCAAGCCAATTCTTCTGTCATTCCCCTGCTGAAAACACTCCAATGAACTCCCAAACCACTTTAAATAAAATCAACTAATACAATCCCTATCCAGCCTCGTTTCCTCCTATACTTCCTTCCTATTCTTTCACTCAACTCTAGCCACTGTCTCTATGGTCTCTAAATTCACTCATCACATTCCTGTCTCAGAGCCAGAACACCCTGCAACCGGATACCTACATGCCGCACTTCAACGATTATAGGTCTCCGCTAAATGTCACCTTCTCAAAGAATGGGATTCCCTAACCAGTCTCTAAAACAGTAGCTCTCAAGATGCAGAACATCGTATAAAGAGGCTATCTTTGGTGTAAAGTGGGGGCGTTAAATAAACTCAAAATATATACTGTGTTGGCCTATGCTGAAAAAAAAAAAAATCACTGGAAGGACACACACAAAGTTACCTATTAGACTGGGGAGGGTGGTAACTCAGCAGATAAGTTAGATGGGCGGGAGTATTTTTCACATTGTTTGTTTTTAAAATATTGTTTGACTTTTTTAAACCATTTGAACGTGCTATCTGAATGACTACTTAAAAACAAATTTAGTAGTTCCTGGTGTGGCTCAGCAGTAATGAACCCAACTAGCATCCATGAGGACGCGCGTTTGATCCCTCGCCTTGCTCGGTGCATCAAGGATCCGGGGTTGCCGTGAGCGGTGCTGTAGGTTGCAGACAGATTCAGCATTGCTGTGGCTGTGGTATAGGCCAGCTGCAGGTCTGATTCAATCCCTAACCTGGAAACTACCATATGGAGGTGTGGCCTTAAAAAGCAAAAAATTAAAAAAATTAAAAATAGCAGCCCATCACTCTCTATCCCTTTACTCTGATTTCTCTTCACAGGACGTATGCATATTTGACTTCATATCATATAATTATATAATTATCCATGTCCCCACCAGACTGTAAGCTTCAACTAAATTCTTTAGTACAAGAGGATATCATGATTTTCTCCTTAATTAAAAACAAACAAAAATACTAATGGTTTTCATTATCTTTGTTTCATCTTTTCCTCCAGCAAATTTTATTGACGTAACATTTATTTAGTTTTTTTGGCTTTTTAGGACCACACCCATGGACTATGGAAGTTCCCAGGCTAGGGGTCGAATTGGAGCTACAGCTGCCGGCCTACACCACAGCCACAGCCACGCTGGATCCGAACCATGTCTACATGACAGTTCACAGCAATGCCGGATCCTTAACCCACTGAGCAGCCAGGGATGGAACCCGCATCCTCATGGATCCTGGTGGGGTTTGTTACCGTTGAGACATAATGGGAACTCTGATTTATGTAACATTTATCCTATTTATAAATCTGCATGGCTATGCTCTTGGCTATATCCAGTACAAGCACAAGATGAAGATATAAGAGGGCTTGCCTGTTAAATTTATAAATGTCAAAAAGCCAGCAAGGGAAGCTAATCCCTACGATGACAGAATCATGATTCAAAAAAGATCTCAAGGTTTAACTACATGCAAGCAGACGATACTTAAAAGGGTCAAAGGTAAATATGTTCATACAGGATGGAAAAAATCTTAACATAAAAAAGACTTAGGTTTAGGTTGACTACAGCAGTAATTTCCAGACAATGTTTTTCAAAAATCAAAATGGGAAACATCTGGCTAACTTTTTATTGTTTATTTAAAAACGCTAAAACAAGACCCAAAGACAAATATGAACAGAAACTTACCTTCTACTAACACTATCACTTCATAAAGAAAGGTGATTTTAAGATCAGAACAGTAGAAATAAAGAATGTAAAATAAAAAGGAATCCCTTGAATGGGACAAATATAACTTGAAAAGCCACAAAACATTTTTCTCCCATTTCTTGGCTTGAAACTGGCAAAGATATTACTGTTGTTAGAGTTAACACAATTTGAGACTCTAAACACGACTGCATGACTTGAATTCAGGAAGGGGATAATTTCACTATGCTGCATTCAGACCACAACTGGAGAATTAAATCTCCAGTTTAGAAATGGGATCAGAACAAAAACAGCAATGACAAATCTGATTGGGTCTAGTGACAGAGACGAGAAAGGCAAAAGACACTGTATTACCTGAAGCTGTGTTTAATTTAGGAAAGGGAAAACTCAGCAGAGACCCAAGACATTGAGGAAAACCTTACTGTATGTTACTCTTAATGACAGAACTGAATCAATGGAAGAAGTTGGACAGTAGAGCAGATACTTAGATTAAGATCTTTTCAAAAGCTAACTGAGCCATCCCTATGCCCATTTGTTTATGGAAGTGCTGCTCATGGAGAAGCTGGACTAAATAAGATCCCAGGGATATTAGTAGTAAGTGGCGCACTGTTTGAGACGACCTCTAAAGTCTCCTATAATTTTAAAATTTTATGAATTAGAAGGGAATAAATTTTGCCCTTTTTTTTACTTACTGAAAAAGATGAGTGGAAAGAATTTTGGCTTTAGAAAAAAAGACAAAGATTCACTTAGTAATGTGTGACACAGAGGCAAAATTATTCACTAAACTCTGGACTTCAAATATTCTCAACTTTATTTCTTTAAATTTTTTCATTATAGTTTATTTACAATGTTCTATCAATTTCTGCTGTACAACAAAGTGACCCAGTTACACATATATATACATTCTTTTCTCATAATATCTTCCATCATATTCCATCACAAGTGAATAATACCTTACTTACTAGACTGCTGGATGAATTATAAATGAAACATACAATGTCTGGCACTTAGGTACTCAATGCATACTAAATATTATTCACTTATTTAATAAATACTATGTACCATAGGTAATATTTTCTATACTACTTATTAGACATTGATATAATTAAATTATGACTTATTCTCTGCTATGTCTCATTTTTTGTTTTTCAAATCTAAGCAATGTATGCTGGCCTTCTTTTCGACCTCTATGCTTTGTATAATATCTACTGGAGATAAACAATTTTTCTAAGCTTTTCTTTAACCTTGCTTTTGTCAGTTTTCTTTCTACCTCTGACACAAAAGCAGGCTTTACTTTTAGTACATGTCAACTATGTCATTCATTTTAGCTCCTTCCCCACAAAATCGTAATATGCTATTGCATAATGATTTCACCTAAACTGGACCATATATCAAGCTTAATCAACCCTACTACCACACAGATGTCTTCCTATTCTTTTATAAAGCCCAATTGGCTAATTCACTGCTGAGTACTTCCGTCAAGAAATATCTGGGTAAAGACCCACTTCATTTGGGGTAGTTGATTATTATAAATCTTGGTTATTAACAAGAGTTTATGAAACAAGGTAGTCTGAGGTTTCTCCGCATCAGAAGAAACCCATTTCTTATTGAAATACATCAGCACTTAATGGTTCAGGCAATATTATTTACTCACCAAGGAATTTTCAGATACTATGTAATTTCTCTTTTCTTAGACTCCCAGAATAATTTGCAACTGTACAGATATTTTAGCTGGCAATTTAACATCACGCTGTCTGTTAGATGTTTATTAGAACACTGCACTGTTTAATTGCCCAATGTTCATGAAAAGAAAAAAAATCACTACACCTTAATTAAAATAGCAAAAGTATTTTTTTCACAGATAGAATACTGTGAAATAAAAGACATGTTGGGGGTCCCCATCATGGCTCAGCAATAACAAATCCGACTAGTATTCATGAAGACACAAGTTCCATCCCTGGCCTCACTCAGTGGGTTAAGGATCTGACGTTGCTGCGAGCTGTGGTGTAGGTCACAGACACAGCTCAGATCTAGCGTGGCTGTGGCTGTGGTGCAGGCTGGCAGCTGTAGCTCCGATTTGACCCCTAGCCTGGGAACCTCATATGCTGAGGGTGTGGCCCTAAAAAGACAAAAACAACAACAACAAACAACATGTTGACAACAAGTTTAAATACACATAGTATTCAGTATTAGATGAGTGATATCTGACTACTATCACATACAACATAAAACTAGCTGGGTTTTTTTTTTCCAGTGATAAAAGGAAATAAAAAACTGATATTTGGAACAAATAAATCAAATCACTTAAGCACAGAGTTTTTTAAAGCATCTTATATTTACATTAATAAGCATAATGTATGATAATTTTATAGCATAAATTTCACTATTCTAACATTAAGTTGGAAAACATGCAGATGGTTATTTCCATACAAAGTCATTTTAGAACATCATGAAATTTAACAGTGAGACAAATTTCAAGTTTGACTTAATGTAATTCCACACGGTGAATTTAATTACAGACTTTTTTAACTAAGTTGAAATTTACGAGATATACTAATCCTTTTGTTTTGTTTTGGCTCATCCACAGCACTTGGAAGATCCCAGGCCAGGGATCAAAACCTCACCACAGGAGAGAAACTGAACCGTAGCAGTGATAACGCCAGATCCTTAACACACTGGGCCATAAAAGAACTCCATGATATACTAATTCTTTTTTAAAAGTCTATTAAAGTGCAATGTAGAATTAAAGGATTAAAAAGTATAAGACAACAAAGAAGCAATTTATGGCAAACAATTCAATAAAAAAGTATAAATTTAATTTTAATTAAAAGTTCAACATGAGTGTTTTCCTCAAAAAGTAAATTAAATTGAAAATAATAAAATTCATCAACCGAAGAAAAACGAACCTTATAAGATCTTGTTACATGGCAATCTGATTTTTAGCAGAGTTTATATAGGTGATCATACTATAAAATACGACTGAATATCAGAAAATAGAACTAAAATACGGTTACTAATAAGAAGGGGAAAATTCCAACAGCTTCCGTTTTTATGAAAAGCCCGTTTTCTATATCAGTAAGTTAATATTAAAACTAGAGTTCTACATCATTAGTATCATTATCTTTACTTCAAAGGAAAAACACTAGATTAGTACAGCTGAGCTGTCAATGAACTTGACTGTCACAGACAACTCAAAGAGTCTGTAGAGAAGCTTTCCTTAAGAGCACGGGGACTGGGGGACACAGCTGGAAGCGCACACTGCAGAAGAGACCTTGGTTTTATTTGATTGGCTTTCATGAGCAGTTTGGCTTGGACAGACAAGTCAGTTCACTTCCCAAGTTTTAAGTCTTCCTCTTGTCTCTGTCAAGTGCGTTTAGACTCTTCAGTTTTAAAACACCAGAATTCTACAAGATCTACAAAGTTAAGAAAAAGTAAAAGCAGCACTGGTTTTACCTTTTAAAAAATACTGGCAGAAAAACACAAAATGGTTTGTGACTTGCAAAGTAATATTTCCAGAACTGAATTCCTAAATCGTTGCAGCAGACCCAGCTAGGGTTCTCCACCGGCTCCTCCCCATTCTGCTTCAATCTCTCTCGTTTGTTTTAACCCCAGCAAATGGTTGTACGCTTTGTAAGCTTAATAGTCAAATCATTTTAAAAGATGCTTTTCAGTCAAGTGTATCATCTACTTGACCACATTTCTCCCAAGCGGGTGAATTTTCATTAAGAGGATAAAAATATCAGTTTAAAAAGTCAGAAAAAGAAATGTACCAGGCCTATTTTGTGTTGTGCAGGCTTAAAAAAAAAAACAAAAAAAAACGGAAAGATGTTTCCTAACCTACTCCCTTAGGAACACGAATGCGTTACCCACCCAATAAAAAAACAATTCCGCCGGTTCATTTTCCTGCTACACGACAGCTTCGTCAAGGCCCTTCCTAGTCCATTCTTCATCGTCATCTAGTGATTTTATATTGATCACCTTGGCAATGCTTGGACAGGCACCGTCCTTGTCTTCCAGGAGCTTACATTCTCCAAATAAATAAAACTCTGCTACACACTAAAAAACAAAGATTCTATGCCTCGGGATACAAATCCCACATCTTCCCGCCCTGTGTTAGGCAGCTGCTCGCTTTTTCCTTCCCTAGCATAATATGAAGGGACACATACCAAGGACCACATTTGAATCTCAGGACAATGAAGTCGACAGGAAGCCACTCTCTCCTCCCCCGGTTTACTACCGAGCTACAGCTCGCGCGGGTGCAGTCGCCTGGCGGGGTGCGTGACACCACGTCTTCCACGCCCTCCCACCGCGTCCAAAAGGCTCCTCGCCGGACCCCCCCCCACACTCCCCCCAAAAAACCGCACAATAACGATCGACACTGAGCTGCTCCGACCAGGAAATACCCCTTCACCGGGCGGCAGCGCAGCCATTCCCTCCACTGCTCCGCCCGCACCCTGCACACTGCCTGGGCGGAGCGGCTGCACAAAGCCGGGAGAGCCGAGGCGACTCAATACGTGGACACAAGCGGGGAAGCCCGGCCGCGGGACCCGGGGGGAGGGGCGGCCCCGCCGAGTCCCGGGTCCGGGGCGGGGGCAGCGCGCGGAGCCTACGGGAAGCGCCCCTCGCCGCCCAGCCCGCACCCCCGCCCGCCGCGGGCCGCGCCCGCGCCCCGGCTGCAAACCCAACGAGCAGGATGTGGAAAGACGGCGGCGACGGCATCGGAGTGCATCACTTACCCCTCACTGCTGAGAGGCACCGGACCGGGGGGCGGGGCGCGCCGCGTCCCGTGAGTCTCTCGCCAGCGTCCTCCCCCACCCCGCCGCCGTCGTCGTCGTCGTCGTCGTCGCCGCTGCCGCCGCCGCCGTCGAGATCCTGGCCCCTCGGCGCCGCTGGGCAATAACGTTATTCCACACACGCTCCGCACATAGCGGTAACGGCAAGGCGGCCGCCCAGTGCGCAGGCGCCAGGGGAGAGGGCGAGGAGCCCTGCCCTACCCCAGCTCCGGCCCAGTCCCAGCGAACTCCTACTGCGCAGGCGCCGAGCTCAGACAATGAAATGGGGTTGTGCGGGGGTCTCACCCACAGGCCTCTCCAGCTGCCGACTGCGCAGGCGTACACCGAAAACCTGCTTCAACAATAAAGAGGACCGGGCTTTAGCTGGGACTGCAACCCGCAAGGACTACATTTCCCAGAGGGCAGTGCGCCAACTCCTCCAAACTGAGGTCGGGTCGCCAGCTGGGTGTGCTAAAATTTGTAGTCAGCCGCCTTCACGATTTAGGCTGTTTGGGAGATTCAGAGCTTCTTTTCCTTGGGAATTTATTTGGCGGTGCTGGCAAAAGTTGCGGCTGAAGAGTGTAGAATTTATTTGCGTTCTTGAGAAGCCTCAAGGATCAACTGCATTCTAGCGAATTTAAAAGAATCGAGGGTTTTAGTGAGCCCTTTCTGTCAGTCAGGTGGTCCAAACAGCAGGATGGGATGGAGGCAGGACTAAGCCAGGCTGCACTACAGAAATGGGCGGAGCCTCCAAGCGGTCTCTTGGCGACCAGATCTGGCAGCCAAACTGCCGTAGTTTGAGTTTGGAGCGCGTTGCCCTCTGGGAATTGTAGTTTGGTTGGGAGGGCCCCGGGAACTTGAGACGGTAATCCGGGAATATGAGGACTACAATTTCCGACGTCCACCACGAGGGCCCGTGGGTGGGAAGAAGCCGGGGTAGCTGCGTCCGGGATTCCGCGCTCATCAGTAACAGCCGCGGCAGGAAGCGTGCGGGCGCTTGTAGGGCGCTGGGGCCTCTTTTTGGAGAGGAGAACACTGGATACTTACCCACGCAACTCGCAGCTCTGGGTTCCGAGTGGCATGGCGAAGTCCCCGGAGAACTCTACCCTGGAGGAGATTCTGGGGCATTATCAACGGAGTCTCCGGGGTGAGTTGCCCCGAACCTTTGCCCTAACCCTCTGATACCAGGGTCTCGTGGGCGGGAACTGACCAGGTGCATTTCCTAACAGCTTAGTTTGGCCCAAGCCAGAGTGCAGAGGAAGAAGCTGGATGTTGCTGTGATCTTTGAGGGGAGGTTAAATAGTTGTTGGTTATTACGGTTAAGCAGCATCATTTCCCTTGATTCCCATAGTTACCTGAACCAACTCCCTGATTTTGTCTTGGGCATCTTTTTCACCCGACGCCCGCAAAAACGCTAGGACGGTTATATGAGTTTTGCCCAGTTCCCATAATCTCTCTTTTTAATCCAGTACGTTCCTGATGCGCTCTTTTTAAACATTCGAATTATGGTATGGTGCATTGAATGCGATTTATTGGACCAGGAAAAAACACACTAATAATTATTTTAATCCCAACAGCTTGTATTTAGCGGCCCAGGCTATTTACACACATTAAATCACTTAAAACTTAACAGTCTTATTAGTGACTCTCTTCTTCACCTGGGGACCCGGCGCAAGGAGGTTAAATTAGGCCAAAGCCCACACAGCTGGCTAGTGGCAGAGCCTGGTATTAATTCAGTCAGGCCTGTCTGTCTTAAAATCTTAAAAGCCTATGTTGTTTTTCTTTCTCCCTCTCTTTCTTTCCTTCTTCCTTCCTCCTCTCCTCTTCCTTCCTTCCCTCTCTCCGTTCCTTCCTTTCTTTTTTTTTTTCTATACCTGTGGCATGTCTGTAAGTTCCCAGTCAGGGATTGAACCTATGCCTCAGAAGCCACCTGAGCCATTGCCGTGACCATGTTGGATCCTTAATCTGCTGTGCCACAGAGGAACTCCATTGTTTTTCTTTATTAATCATGTCACACTGAAACTTCTGTTAATTTAGATTTTCTTACTATAGTACCTTATGAGTATCTACAGAATGATATGCTCATGTAGTTCTGTCATCTTGACGTCATATATAACATCTAGAAACCTCAGTTCTGTTATTTTAAAGTAGAAGTTCTGGTATTGTCTACAGGGTTCTTGTAAGTAGAAAATGAAGTAATCCACATAAAGCTGTGATTTTCAGACTTCTTTTTTTTACACTCTTAGCCATAAGTAAGAAATATATTTTATGGAGTTCCTGTCATGGCTCAGTGGTTAACAAACCCAACTAGTATCCATGAGGACGCGGGTCCGATCCCTGGCCTCGCTCAGTGAGTTAAGGATCCAGCATTGCTGCGAGCTGTGGTGTAGGTTGCAGATAAGGCTCGGATCCCACGTTGCTGTGGCTGTGGCCAGCGACTACAGTTCTGATTCAGCCCCTAGCCTGGGGACCTCTCCATATGCTGCTGGTGCGGCCCTAAAAAGACAAAGAAAAAAAAAACACATTTTATATAGAATATATACATACTAAGAGAAAAGTTTTATTAAGGAATATTTATTTTGGAGTTCCTGCTGTGGTGCAATGGGCTAAGAATGACTGTCACGGCTTGGATTGCTGTGGAGGCGAAGGTTCATTAAGGGATCCTTAACCCACCTGGCCTCCATGGTGGGTTAAGGATCCCTTGTTGCCACAGCTGTGGCTTAAGTTGCAGATATGTCTTGGATTCAATCCCTGGCCTAGGATCTTCCATATTGCCACGAGTGAGGCCATTAAGAAATTTTTTTTTTAAGATTATTTGTTCTACTAGATGTCATTCACTCTGTTTTCTGTTCTTTTGCATTTTCTTAAACCTCTCCATTTTAACGTTTATGACCATTATTTTTTACCAGAGAAACAAAAAGCCAGTAGAACTCTAATTCTTATTCCCTACAGCTATTGAGGTAAAATGGGCAAAAGACAGGGTTTAGCAGCTAAAATAGGGGTGTTTTATAAGTAAACAGTCATGCCTGAAATAATGTAGAACCAAAACAATGGTTTAGTATTAGGAGATTGTAAGGGCATTTTAACAGGTTTGGACAGAAAAAAGAGATAAAGTTATCTTCAGGCCTCTGAGATACTGAGAATAATTATATTACCTCTTTGGGATGTTTAAAAAGACTTAGCACCAGTTTGTGCTGAGGTTCTCCACCTTTTCACTTAGTGGTGCTCCTCAGAGGGTCGAAACGCAGGGAAGGTACCTTGACGTGCACTTGTGTACTTGCTGCAGCAACCTTGATCTTGGGGAGCTTCATTAAAGCCCGCTGGAATATTAATAGCAATGACCACCTAAGGTAGCTGTAAAAGTGGCCTTAGGCTATGACTATTGTTTCATGTGCTTAGGTCTGAAAACAAAATGAAACTAAATATGAATTCCAAGTTCTCTCTTTTTTTTTTCTTTTTGTTTTTTAGGGTTGCACCTGCAGCATATGGAAGCTCCCAGCCTAGGGGCTGATTTAGAGCTGTAGCGGCCGGCTTACACCACAGCCACAGCAACGCCAGATGTGAGCCACATCTGTGACCTTCACCACAGCTCACGGCAATGCTGCATCCTTAACCTGCTGAGCGAGGCCAGGGATCAGTCCCGCATCCTCACGGATCCTAGTTGGGTTCATTGACTGCTGAGCCATGAAGGGAACTCCCCCAAGCCCTTAATTACCTGGGTCAGAGGCACCTTCTCACGGTAGTGATGGCCGGGGGTTGTACATTGCCCACCATGGTGGCATTACGGTGGCTCTAACACCTGGGTCAGAGGCACCTTCTCACGGTAGTGATGGCCGGGGGTTGTACATTGCCCACCATGGTGGC